>BQNB010088849.1:0-27554 GCA_026074375.1 Tanacetum coccineum
GTATCATTCGGGTTTTGGTCAAAGCTGGGAGATTTAGTTCTCTCCAAATAGAGAGAGGCATTAGGTTGATGCTTGCACCGAGATCGATCAAGGCTAAGCATTCATTCATCTCTGGAAAGTCATACGGTATAAGAAATCTACCAGGGTCTCCAAGTTTCTTGGGAAACTTTTTTAGGATAACCGCCGAGCAATTTTCGTTTACCGGTGTCTTTGTCAACTCAATTATCTTATCTTTGTCATTGAGGAGCTTTCTAAACCTTGGTGCAAATTTGGGCATTGATTGCGAGTTTTATACACGTAAAATATATCACAATATAACATTAAGAATAATTAAGAAAATTACCAAGTTACCCTTGATAAAATTCACTCTCAAAAATATATATAATATAATATATAATACGTATATTAGACCGGGTAAATATGATCACCCGGGTCGTTTCCCCAACGACTAGTGAAATTGAAACCTCGTTTAAGTCCGGATTATGATTTGAATAAGCAAATGGATGATTTGATGATCTATTACTACTAAATAAAAAGCAACAATTAAAATGGACAATTAAAATCAATTAAACAATTAAACTAATACTGGTAGCAATTAAAACGCGACAAATAAATAAGTAAACTAATTTTAACCTGTAAAAATGTAAACTAAAATTCTAAACCTAATATAGGACAAAAGAAAATTTTAGGAAAAAGAAAAAACATTTTTTTTTGATTATTTTTGAATTTAATATGAATTAAAAACTATTTTAATCTAATTAAATCCTATAAAATAGCAAATTAAGTACTAAAAATTTGTAAAAATGATTTTTAAGCTTAGAAAAGTCTAAAATATTATAAAAGCAAAGAAAACTATTTTTAACTATTTTTATAATTAAAATCCTATTTTTAAAATTTAAAATAAAAGCTCAAAAAATGAATTTTAAGATCTAGAAAGTGTAAAAATGATTTTACTGGATGTAAACCTAAAGCTATTTTTTATAAAACTAAAAACTATTTTTTTGTATTTTTATGAAACTTTTTTCTATTTTTTATTGATTTTTTAAGATTTTGACTTTCGAAAAATGATTAAAAATAAAATAAAAGCTAGAAAAATCTAAAAAATTCAGGTTAACACTTAAACACTAGCAAAAACTCAAAAAAAATAAGAAGAACCAAAAAGCTAAACGAATAAGTTCTCAAATAAGCTTGTTAAGCTACGGCTTATTATGGAAAAAGGAAATGAAAAGGTGTATAAAGATTAAGTTTGGGGAAGTTATACTGGATGAGCTAATGTAGCAAACTGGTTAAGTCATTGGTGTTGTATGAGGGAGGTCGTGGGTTCGAGGCAGGCACACCCCACTTTTTTTTTTGAAAAACTAAATACTGATTTATAGATGACACAAAAATAAGCTATTTTAATAAAAGACACATAAGCTGAACACCAATATTAAGCCTAAGAACAGCTTATTAAAAAGTTGTGACAGTGAAGGGGGTTTTGGGCTTGTTTTCACTTTATAAGCTATAACCTACTCAAATTAAGCTCAAATGGAAAAACAAAAAGTGTTCTAGAAAGCTTATAATGAGCTTAATCTATAAATGCAAAGAAATCTAAGCTAGAAGAACTTTTAAGCTACTGAAATTAAGCATGAAACAAGCTAACTCAGAAAATAAGGTATTAAGCACAAAATCTTAATAAGCTATTAAGCTTAAAACACAAAACTAAACTATAAGCTTCTACAAACTAGTTAAGCTACTTATAATCTCTCTAATTAAGCCATAAAAACTACTATCTTAAGCTAGAATTAAGTTTTTAAGTAACTAAGTATTTAACCTACTGTTTTTGGTGTTTCATGAATTTTGTGACTTTTGACAGCTGAATTTAAGCCAGAAAATAAGCTGGAAACCTAAAACTAAGACCTAATATGTATTAAGCTATAACTAGACTAGAAAATACTAAAAGATGAGCTATTAAACACTAACTTTGTTGACTTGATTTGGGGCTTAAATATCAGCAGTACTAAGTGACTTAGTACTGCTGAAGCACTTTGCACAAGTGCAACACAAGGGTGCAGGTTTTTTTAAGAGAAATCTAATGCACTAAACACACTCTAACAAGAGTGTATAACTAAGTGAAAACAAGATCTAAGCCTTTGAGGGCTTAGATCAAAAATTTCTCAAGTGAAATTTAGAGAAGATTTCCCCTGGTGCTAGAACTAAGATAATAAGCCATAACTTTTTGACTACTTAAAACTAACTTCTAAAAAATTAATTCCCTATTGATCTTAAGCTAAAACACAACTAACTCAGGTTATTTGATCAAATTAATTTGACTTTTATTAGTCAAACAAGCTTATGCCAAACACCCCTTTTTCACTATGACAGGTTTGAGAAAAGCTCTTTAAGTGAAATCTAATTAACAAGTAATGAATACCAGATTAAAACTAGTTTAAAAGAAAATAAGGTATTAAGCACAAAATCTTAATAAGCTATTAAGCTCAAAAGACAAAACTAAACTATAAGCTTCTACAAACTAGTTAAGCTACTTATAATCTCTCTAATTAAGCCATAAAAACTACTATCTTAAGCTAGAATTAAGTTTTTAAGTAACTAAGTATTTAACCTACTGTTTTTGGTGTTTTATGAATTTTGTGACTTTTGACAGCTGAATTTAAGCCAGAAAATAAGCTGGAAACCTAAAACTAAGACCTATTATGTATTAAGCTATAACTAGACTAGAAAATACTGAAAGATGAGCTATTAAACACTAACTTTGTTGACTTGATTTGGGGCTTAAATATCAGCAGTACTAAGTGACTTAGTACTGCTGATGCACTTTGCACAAGTGCAACACAAGGGTGCAGGTTTTTCAAGAGAAATCTAATGCACTAAACACACTCTAACAAGAGTGTATAACTAAGTGAAAACAAGATCTAAGCCTTTGAGGGCTTAGATCAAAAATTTCTCAAGTGAAATTTAGAGAAGATTTTCCCTCGTGCTAGAACTAAGATAATAAGCCATAACTTTTTGACTACTTAAAACTAACTTCTAAAAATTAATTCCCTATTTATCTTAAGCTAAAACACAACTAACTCAGGTGATTTGATCAAATTAATTTGACTTTTATTAGTCAAACAAGCTTATGCCAAACACCCTTTTTTTTACTATGACAGGTTTGAGAAAAGCTCTTTAAGTGAAATCTAATGAACAAGTACTGAATACCAGATTAAAACTAGTTTAAAACAAACGTACTTATCATGAATTAACAACTAATTAAGCATTAATCTAAGATTTAAGCTAATTTACCTATTTTTGGTTTTTTCAAGGATTTTAAGACACTTATTTGAAAAACTATGATTCAAACTAAGAAAACTAAAAATAGACAAACAACTGTGATTATTAAGCTAAATTAAACTAAAATAAGCCCTAATAATCAAAGAGAATAAGCAACTAAGCAATGATAAGCATATAAGCTATAACTAAACAATTTAAACTGAAATTAAAGAAGAATGAAAAGAGAAACTTACTTGATCCTTTAGCTAAACAAAAGAGACCAATAATGGCAGCTACAAGCTCCCTAGCTTATTAATAAGCTAGGGTATAAGTCAATGGGGATCCTTCCCTTTTAGATCCCCCTTCCATAAGCTCTAATCCTAACACAAGATAATTTTAACTGACTTTAAATGATCTAAGTAGATTAAATGAATCAATAGCTCAATCACAAGCTTATAGACTTGTGAGAGCTTTTTATGAGCTTATTGAGGGCTTATTGAGCTTTAGCTTAAACTAAATAAGAGAATTGAGAGATTGTGACTTAGAGAGATTTTGAGAGGTTAAAAACTACTGCATTTCATTAATAAACAAGTTGCTTACAATATTTAAAAGGAAATTACAAGATTAAAAGTAAAATTAAGCTAAAACTACCCTAAAAGCTACGTCTCCATCTCTGTGTGTGTGAGAGTGAGGCCCTATTTATAAGTCTTTGGTGAAGCTTCCAGACCCTCTTGCCTTGCTCTCCAATCTTTAATCTCATCCCTTCAATCTTCTTAATCATTTTCAAATGATTAATAGCCGCTTGGTCATATTGTGTGCACCTCAGGATTGCCAAGCTGTCATTCCTTGATGTGACAGCTTGTGCTTCCTTTGTGAGGGAAACAAGAGCAATTTTCTTCTTTACTTGTGCTTTTCTCTCAACAACGTGGCATTCTTCCTTTGGGATTGGACCAATCAGAGATGGGGAGTGACATTTCTTACTGCCAAGGAGTACTTGGACACCTAAATTGTCCTTTGTACCCTCTAATTTTGAAAACCCCTTTGTTTTGAGCCAAGGGCACGTTTGGGAAGATGATGAACAGTGAATGGGATTTACCCGCCTTTTTTATAACTGAAATGGGTAAAAACTCGTTTGAACTTTGGGAAATAGCAACTTCAACCCTTGTCTTTGTTTATTCCATTTCTAGTTATAAACAATCTTTTGAAAATTGTAAAAATGGCCCTTGTGGTTGTTATAAAAAGAGAAGTGGGCTAAGGTTTTGGGCTTTGGGATCCGGGTATGGCCTATTTGGGTTTTTAAGGCCCATTAAGAGGAGAGGGGCTATTCTTGGACTTTTGTGAAACTTAGAGGGTTAAAATGGAATATTGTGGGCCTTGTTGACTTTTGTTGACCATTGTTTGACTGCTTTTGACTGAGGCTTGACTTTTCTGGCTTCGGCTTTGATTCTTTGGCTTCTTTTTGTACTCTTCTGATTCTCGTGTCCGTGCTTGCTTGTTTTTGACTGTTTTTATGTGATTTCTGATATATCCGTACCTGCACACACAAAACACAAATACAAGCATATTTTTGCCATTTTTGGTCTGTTTTAGGTTTATTTGGGTTGTTTTAGGTACAAACGGATATGTGTATTCTACACTTATCATGCATCTAAAGGCGAGTCTCATGTACCTGATGCTGTGTCTGAATGAGAGTACTCTGCAGCTGTAACTATGTCTGGTATGCCTGGAGATGGGTCTCGTGTGCATACACATGATCACGACGGGTCTGAAGCTCTTGATGAGTTGCCTGACTCAATCCTATCGAGTGATCCCAAGCCTCTCAGGAAGCATAGGCCTCCTCCTCCACCATCCATACTGTCTCCTGGAGAGTCATCTTATCCTCTATAAGTAAATCGACCCGCTGCGAGTCCATATCGACTCGCTGTGATATACGAGACCTACTATCCTGAGCATCCTCTAGTAAAGCATACAAGTCCTGTGTATCATGCTCATGGAGCTCAGCAAGCTTTGTGACCCTAGTATTGACCTCTCCCACGGTCATAGGTGCTATCTCTGGAACTGCCTTTGCCGGACCTACCCAAGTATCCCTAATCCCGTACCCAACATCTCTAATCCTCTGTCGCCTCTCTTCAGCATCTACCATGCTGACAAATCCATAATCTATCCCTCGACCTCTGGTAGGTCTAGCAGTAGAACTCTCTCCGGTCTCATAATTAGAGCCTAGAGTAGACAAATACAACCTTTTACGGGGAGGCTGATCAGACTCGGGAATGTCATCCCTATGGTTAACAGGTGGTGGTATGTATAGGGATGGTGGTAGTGGTGGTAGTAGAGTTAATGGTAATGCGGCAGTAACTGCATCAATGAGAGCCTGAGTGGATGCTATCCTAAGTGTCTGGATTTGGGTTGGACACCCAGATGATGGTAGTAATGGTGATGAATGTGCAGGTGGAGCTGTGCACCTAGCAAGGCGCTCTCCCGCAGAGGGTGGTGATAGTGAGATAGGTGGTGATGGTGATGGAGTAGTCATGGTCAGAAGTCTCTCAACCTCTGCCTCTGGTGGAAGGGATATGGAAGTCTAAGGCCAGACTGTAATCCTAGCCCCAATAGTAATGTCAGTGGAGGGTGGTGGTATAACAGACTTTGTTCCCTCAGGTGGGAAAACAGGCTCATAAACAGGTGCAACAATAGTAGAGTCGGCCAGAGCTATGTGCTCCTCCTCCTCCTCCTCGTCCTCATCATCCTCATCCTCATCAGCGTCATCCCTAGATGAATCGCCGTCATCATCATCTCCATTATCTCCACCGTCCATAGGATAGTCAACCGGACCATCCTCTGTCTCGTCATCCTCATACTCCTCTGGATCCTCCTCGGGATCCGACTCAGTAACATATCCGGGTGACTCAGCAGTAGGTGAATCAACAGGAAGGATTGGCTGCTCCTCAGCCAAAAACTCATGCTCATCCTCCAATGGTATATACTCAGGGTATATAGGCTCTGGCACGTAGTCAGGATCATGTGCCTGTATGAACATAGGCTCACGCTCATCCTCGTCCTGAGGAACTGGCGGTGTCTGTGGATCCTCTGGGCCTGGTATGTAATCTGGTGATGGTGGGGCTACTGGCTGTATCGGGAGTCCGTCGTATCCTAATACGATGACCCGTGGAATGCCTCCCTCAGATACCTCCTCATCATCGGCTCCCCAGAAGGCTCTGCCGGGCTCAGAGTCGGTGTAAACGGAAGTGTAGGTAACAGCAGATGTCGCAGAAGACATGATTACTGCAAAAAGCAAAATAACTTATATAAGTATTACTTATAGGAAAGATCGGTGTGATATGTCTGTAAGCTTTAATAATGAAAGTCTTATAGTAATATACGTAATATCATTTATATACACGTATATCAATCATGTAAGCACTTAGTACTCTACTAATGCTAAAATAATGTATGTCATGTAAGCATATATGTACTAGATACAAGTATTGCATGTATGTCCCTCGCAAATCCCATTTGTGAAAACAGTGTTTGAAAATGGTTATAGTCCAGACAAAACTTTTGACCTGGTTCTCTATAACCTTGGCTCTAGTACCAATCTGTAACACCCTCAAATCTGAGTACGCAGCGGAATATTAAATATCCGAGGGCGTTACTTTATGGATCAATAGCACAAGATCTGAGAACGACTAATAAACGTGTCGTTTGAAACAGATACATTGGATTAACAAAAATACTTGTTTGTTACATAAGCCCATGGCTTCAAATTGTTCAACAATATAAATAAAGATTTCGGTTTATAACAATTGTCCCCAAAATGTAATAAGACCCCAAATCTTAAGTGTTGACTCTTCAATTATTGACTTCCAATGTATCATCGCACCTCGTGCCTTATTGACCTGAAAAACATGCTTAAAATGTCAACATAAAGTTGGTGAATTCATAGGTTTATGTAAATCAATAGTAGGACCGCAAGATTTCCAAGTGTATGATTAAGCAACAAATGCAAACATCATAAAAAGTAATTACGTTTTCCTAAGCTCATGACACTGAAGCTCGACATGTATGAATGCAATATATTGCCAATGAATGCCCGTGAATGATGTTCTAACCCGAAACATCCCAAATCCGACATGGTATACGTTCGTTCCCGGTGATAGCTAATCACCCGAACGGGGATTGTCAATCCCAAATAGATCTATCTATAACATTCACGCTCACAATCCAGTAATTGACAGTTCATGATAAAGGGCTCAGTGGGTTATCGCTACTTAGGCAAACACGTAATCATTGTATAAAATGTACACTTGCGTCCAATTTGTAAAACAAAGCATGTTCTCACCCCAAGGATGTAAATCATTTAAATAATTGTAAAACATGGGGCTATGAACTCACCTTAGCAGGTAGTTCTCTGAATGATAATAAATATCCAAGTAAGCAATGAATCACGCCGTCAGATACCTAAATAAATACGGTCAAGTCTCAGTCTACATATTTAGGCTAACGACTCAATGTATAAACTAAATTCGATTTTTAAGTTTATATATACGGTTATCACTTGTGTGGAAGCGCACGCGATTATGATATTTGTAATTACGATGGCTCTCGGGAAAACGGATATACTTTCTTAATAAATATACTTATTTATTAAGTCGTAAATTAAACCCGTTTAATGTCCGAATATATTAATATTCGACCACTTCGTTAAGTGTTTTATTAATTCACTTTTGTCCACAAATATACCCTTAAGTTTCTAGATATTACACTTTAGTCCCTAGGTTTATAATTATAAACATTTATACTTTAAACCCTTTAGTTTTGGTAATTACATAATTAGTCCTTTAAGTTTACAAAAATGTAATTTAGGTCTTTATAGTTACACTTCAGTCCTTAAGTTTTAGAATGTTTCAAAAATAGCCCATCACCTTATTTATTATTTGAAAATGACAATTTAATCCCTTAAGTTCGTGAATTTACATTTTTAGTCCCTCGACTTGTAAAAATTACATTTTAACTCCAAATAAATCCCAACAAGTGGCATTTCATTTTGTTAAGTCCAAATAAGTTATCAAAACTGTTTCGGCTTATAAATAAGCTCATCGAGCTTATTTTTGGCTTAACGGGCCTTATTGGGTCCGTTAAGGTCCGTTTAGCGTTTTAAAGGTCCAATAGGGTTTTAACGAGTACAAAAGCCCTTAATAAGTTGGTATGGGTCTGTTTTCGTTTCAGCTTATCCCAATAAGCAAATAAGCACTAGTTAGTAGGCCGTTGGGCCCATTTAAGGCTCAAAGAGGGTTTTAGGCTTTTCGGTTGGGTCCATTTGGGTCCATTAAGTGTAATTAAGTCCACTAAGCTCATTGAGCTCTCATAAGATCACCAATAAGCTGCCCAAGCTTATTGTGAGCTTATTCGCTTATTTTGGGCCCGTTAATGGGCTAGAAGGCCTATTAAGGGTTCGGTTTGATTTCAAATGGCAATACAAGGCCTAAGTTAATTAAATGAGTACTCCTATCTTATCATTAAGCTCGAACGGCTTATTGATAAGCCATAACTTATTACACAAGGGTTCGTTAGGCCAGTTTGGGCATAATGGGCTCGTCTAGGCCCATTAAGGTTTCCTTTGCATCTCGTGTGTCCTAAACGAGTTTAAAACTTCTATAAGCCCTTGATAAGCTCAAGTTAGCTTATCTATAAGCTATGGGTCTCGAAACAGAAGCTATTGGGCCTGTTGGGCCCAAATACGGGCGGGTTGGATTAACCAAGGCCCATTTGTGGTCCGTTGGTATTTTCTAGCAACATATGGTTTGAAAATTTACCCTAGTGATATTAATGGTTCATTTAACGTATTTCTTCATCGTACCTTGCATGCAAACGTTTATTTGTCTCGCGTATATGTTCCTAGGCCACATCGTTATACTTTCTTCAAAAGTTTACATATAGTTTTCTTATAGTTTCGTGCCTAGGGTTATTGTTTACGTCGAAGTCACTAGTTTGTCACTAACCATCATTGTACGTGTGTTTTAAATGAGTCCTCGCCCACACAAATGAAAACCTACGCCACATTAGGTACGTACACTTTATATATATCGCGACATACGTCTAACAATTCAAAAGGAAATGATATTACAAAATGTAAAGTGTTGTTGTGACTTACAATGGTCCTATAGCTTTTAGATGGAGGAGTGGACGTGTAGTATACAAATCCTTAGCTCGTATAACTCTTGTATGATAACCTTAGTGCTTATAGGTTCGAATAAAATGAAGTGGGAGGTGTTTGCTTGCGGCTTGTATCCCGAACAAGAGAAGAGAGAGTTTGAGGTGTGTGTGAGTTAACAAGAGTGTCAAATGGTGAGATATGAATGTATATTTATAGGCAAGGAAGCTAGTTACTCTCCTAGTTACATAACCAAAACTAAACCGACTCTAATCCTAGTGGTTTTGCAATTTTCTAGTTAACTACACATTGTTTTGTTAAACCACCCTAGTACAAGTTTTAATTAGCCAAGTGATGTACAAGATTTAGCTAGATTAGGAAATCTTAAGGATTTAGATATGTACATGCATGTTGCCGAAACCAAGAGGGCAAAAGGAAAGCCAATTGGTCTTTGTCCATTGTGTAAATGCTTAGTGGGAACAATTAGGACTATCATTAATTAACTAGGGGATGTACATGTACTTGTAAGAATCATTAGGAGATTTTTAAGGATTTCTTAGGTGTATGTGTGTGTGTAACCGGCCCCTAGTGGCATTTGACACAACAATTGATTAAATTTTGTGTTGAGGTTATAAAAGTGGGTATTGGTTTGAGTCTTGGTAAGTCTAGGTATTTCCGGGGTATGTCTAAATGTATTTTATTGCGAAACGTAACCCTTTTACGTGACCAATAAAAATAAAATACGCAAGGCACATAGTTATCTTCTTAATAATTATTTCTTACTTGGTTGATGTAAACCTTAATTTATTTGATGACCGTTTACATTAATTGGTTATTTCTAGTCTACGCGATTTAGCTCAAAAGTAAAATTAAAAGTAAACGCGTATCGGACCAAAATAAATAGTGACAAATAATAGGAGTCGTAAAATGACCTGAAATTGAGAAATGTTACAATAGTCTCATATATGGTCGGAAATATTTAATTATGTTATATCATGCACATAAATCCTACAAACTCTCACTTGGGCATGCACGCAACTTCTAGGTAATTATTACCTACAAGCAGGAGTCTATCAACAATCTACTTATCTCCCGAAAATATATGAGGTGCGTGTCCATCAAAAAAACCAAACAATGATCATTAACAATTTATGATTTACTTTATTCCTTTTTCCCTTTTGCTTTTGATGCATGTTAATTTGAGATATGAATTAACTCATCTCAACATGTTTAACATCTCACTCTTAAATAAATGATATTACTAAAGTAAGGTCTAACAACAATCTAACTAAACATCTATTAATTCATCGAGTGGCCACATACCACAATAGTATCACATTCTTCCATAAGAGGAACTAATTTTTTTTACTATTTCTACCTCATAATACATACTTCGTAATACCTAAAACAAGCCGTTATAATCACTAAGTTACCACTGATGTTTGAATTGAATCAAATCAAAACTTGTTACGTACTATGAATGTGTTATATATCATAAGTCTAAGGATACAAGGATACAAATCATAAACATGAACTCATTCGTTCCCCAACAAGTTAAATATTTTATACAAAAATAAACACTAAAGCTTCATATTAATTCATATTGCACCCAACAATTGATTATGAAGTTTTGAACAATCGTATTTATGGGTGAAACGTTCAAATATAGAACACAATATTATAAATGAAAAATACTCATAACCATTACATATTATTCATAAATACAATTACTTAATGTTCCAAATATTAAAATACAAAAACTAAACTTTTAGAAATTCTTTAACATAGAAGCCCAATGCCATTAGCATGTTGCTTATGTGCTAAGGCTTTCGTTAATGGACCAACAATGTTGTCATCAATATGGGCTTTAAAAATTTCAATCTCATTCATTGCGACTACCTCACGAATGTAATGAACTTTATGAAGAATATGTTGACTATTTTATGTATTCACGATTTATTCGTAAATAGGATTGCACTTGAATTATCATAATATATTTTCATAAGGTTTTTTATACTTGGAACAATAGCTTATGAGACAACGATATATTACGTTTTTGTATATGATAATGCAATGTTGATATGGTTCAAGCTTCTCCACACAACCTCTCTACCATTCATAGTGAAGACATGGCTGGATTGAGATTGAATATGTCACACCCCAAATGGGGCCTAGACGGAAACACATGTCCGGGGACGTGACGTCATAATATACATCACACAAGATACAAAGAACAACCTTTAAGGGTACATTTGGAAATCCAACATCGTTGCATTAATTTAAAAATAGTTAAGGTTTTACATAAGTTCAACGATAATATGCGGAAGCGAATAAAAGGTTTCAAAGTTTGACAATGATGTTAACATAAATAATAATAATTCTTGAAAATCGGTCTAATGCAAGGCAACACCATAAAGCAAGCAAAGACATTCACAACTAAGCACCTGAGAAAAATATGCTAAAATGTCAACATAAAGTTGGTGAATTCAAAGGTTTAAATCTAGTATTAAAAGTGGACCACAAGTTCACAGTACGCACGTGACAGTTATAACAGATACAACTTCACATAAAAAGTATTTACTATTGCGCTAAGCTCATGACACCGAAGCTCAATTTAAAAGGAAGCATATTATATGCCAAACAAGAATTAATTCGCCCTAAAGGTATCTGACCAAGATCACCTAGTGAAATCCGACATGGTATATATCTGTTTATCGGGAGCCCCGTGGGTAGTGAGCGCTACTCACCCAGATAGGGATAATTAGTCTTAATAGATCTATTTACAATATTTGCGCTTACTTAACCAGTCCTTCGGTTAAGCAATTGACGGTTCATGATAGTTCGGGCATTAGTGGTCTATTCGCTACTTAGGCAACACATAATCAGGAAAAAGGTAACGTAAAGTAACTGTGTCCATAGTTTAAAAACAAGCAATGTTTCTCACCCTAAAGTAGTAAACTAAAGATAGTAAAATGTGGGGTATGAACTCACCTTAGTAAGATGAGCAAATGATAAATCACGCAAGTAAAAGATAATATAGAAATCTAGCAGCGACCTAGAATAATAACGCGTCTTAGAAACACGGAAAGTATGCCAAGAATTGCACAATATGTTCATCACCAAAATACATCCATGTGTGTTTGCTTTGATTTGATTAACAAAACGTGACAAAATAAAATTATAGAGTTTTTCATTAAGTTTTGGCGTTTAACCAAAAATTACCATTTTTAGTAAGTTTCTATTTTAGGAAAGTTTTAAGTTTTGGGACGTTAATACCGTCCCCTATATTTATTAAGTTTCTATATTTTCAAAACGCACTAACTAGCCTTAATCGCTTAACTTCTATGTTCGTTTCGCTAAATTTTGCCAAACTTACTATTTTTAGTAACTTTAACGCTTTTCCTAAAATATGCTAACGAAGTCTTTAAATGATACTAATCAATATATATGTGTTACTATATGTTTTGCTAGTGTTTAGAAAGTCCATAAATGTCCGAAAGTGTCCGAAAACCCATTTTACTATTCATATCAGCAACTATTCATTTGGTTTTGCCAAAAAATGTTTCAAGTTTCATTTGGCTATAACTTGGCCGTTTTAAGTTCAATTTTAGCGTGCGATATATGAAAACTATCTATTCGAAACAAGCTCTCTAAAAACTACTTTTACGCCTAATGAAAACATTTTTAGGTCGACCAAAACCTCAAAACCATTTCGGATCAGCAACTACCTTTTCCACAAACGATTCCAAAAATCACACCAAACTTCACAATAGTGCCTAATCTAGCCTAATCTCCATTCACAACTAATGCACAACAAAACCATTCCTAAAACTAACCTAATCCCTTCATTTCTATTGTTACAACTCTTATCCAACTCTCATCTCACCAAGAACATATTATTTAACTAGTGAAACAAAGTAACATCATTATTTATAAAATCTTGTTTTATAATCTTTCAAAAAAAACACAACATATGTATGTATTGATCTTGAACATATATGAAAGAACATAAGTAAATCACAAAAAAAGATTCAAGACACTTACAAGAATGAAGAACAAGTAAAGAAATCACAAGATCTATACCCCAAAATACTAGATCTATAAAACCCAACAACAAATCTTGAAACCTTAGTTTATAAACTCTTAAAAGACCCTTAAAATCAAAGAAAATGAAAACCCTAAAAGGGTGTGTTTGGCCGTGAGCTTCAAGAGGAGGAGAGAAAGAAAAATTTTGTTGGTGACTTTGGCAATGATATGAAACCCCAAGTGTGATATGTGTATGTATTTATAGGCCAAGAGTTAGGGTTTTTAGTCACCGCATGACCAAGTAAGCAACTAACACACACCAAAAGTGTGTGTGTGTAGTTCGGCCAAAACAACCACAATGACCATTTGGTTTATTTTTTTGGGACCATGGTTCATGTATTAGGTCTTAGATTCGAATTTTCAAGTCAAAGGTTGCACGAGTCCAATAAAAGATCACATGTTCTAGTCTTCCTTAAGTTTTGTGCATGAGAATGACATTCTCATATGTCACTTTCACACACATGCACTAGTTTTATAAAAGATGCTCTTGTATTTAATTTCAAGACTTATGGTTTCATTTGGTTTGATTTAGGCGTCTAAAATATGACAAGGGGGAGAGGGTGAACGAAATTTTTGGCTTATGAACATGAGATGGACGATAACTAAAGTTTACACGAAAAGATTTTGGGTTTTCGGGGTTTCGTTAGGTCAAAAACGCGAAAACGTAATTTAAACGTTAAAGCGTAAAAATAAATACCGAGAGTGATCGTAAACTACGAAACACGTAGAAAAGATAAAATAACTCATATAATATCTAAACTAATCAAAATACAAAGTCAAAACGTGTCCGATGACATTTTTTAGATTTACGCGGGTTAACTTCCCGGTAAACTGCTAGATTCAAACGTAACGTATAAAAGTCAAAAATAATGATAAAAAAAGTTTAAAATATTGACCTAAAATTTTCGGGGTGTGACATTCTCCCCCCGTTAAAAGATCTTTGTCCTCAAAGCTTAAGACGTGGACTAAGGGTTAACGAAAAGATGAGGGTACTTTTTCTTCATTTGATCTTCACGCTCCCAAGTAAACTCGCGCCCTCGTCTCGAATTCCAACGGACCTTCATAATTGGAATACGGCTTTGCTTTAGCCCTTTAACTTCTCGATCCATAATTTCAACTGGTTCCTCAATGAAATTAAGCTTGTCATCAATCTGGATCTCATTCAACGGAATAGCTAGTGGTTCGTCTACGAAACACTTCTTCAAATTAGAAACATGAAAAGTGCTATGAACTCGGTTTAATTGCTCTGGGAGTTCAAGTTGATAAGCAAGCGTTCCCACTTTAGCAAGAATCTTGAAAGGTCTAATATAGCGAGGGTTCAGCTTCCCCCGTTTGCCAAAACGTATCACCCCTTTTCATGGTGACACTTTTAGCATGACCTTATCTCCAACCTTAAATTCTAATGGCTTGCTTCTCCTATCGGCGTAGCTCTTCTGTCTATCTCGTACACCTTGAATACGCTTCTTGATCCGAATGATCTTCTCAGTTGTTTCATGAACAATTTTCAGACCAGTGAGCTGAGCGTCTCCAACCTCAACCCAACAAATAGGTGATCGTCATTTTCGGTCATAGAGAGCTTCAAATGGTGCAGCTTTGATACTAGTGTGATAACTGTTATTGTAAGAAAACTCCACCAAAGGTAGGCGTCTATCCCAACCTTTCCCAAAATCAATCACACAAGCACGTAACATGTACTTTAAGGTTTGGATGATTCTCTCACTTTGACCATCAGTCTGTAGATGGTAAGCCGTACTCATATCCAATTGAGTACCTAGGGCTTTGTTCAACGATTTCTAGAATTGAGATGTATATTTACTGTCTCGATCAGAGATAATCGAATTAGGTACCCCATGCCTCGAGACTACTTCCTTCAAGTATTATCTCGTCAACTTCTCCATTAAGTCAGTTTCCTTCATTGGTAAGAAATAAGTGGATTTCGTGAGTCGGTCAACAATTACCCAAATTGTATCTTGACCAGTTGATGTATTTGGTAACTTAGTAACGTAATCCATTGTAATATTCTCCCACTTCCACACTGGGATCACAGGTTGAACTAACAAACCAGATGGTTTTTGGCATTCGGCCTTGACTTTGCCATAAGTCAAACATTTACTAATATAGGTGGCAATCTCAACTTTCATATTCGGCCACCATTACAGTTTCTTTAAGTCTTGGTACATCTTGTCCGATCCAGGATGAATTGAATATTTTGACTTATGCGATTCATGCATAATTAACTCTCTTAAGTTACTTGTTGGGATTAAAAGCTTCTTGATGCTGTTTAGAGTTACTGATTCTCTTATTGATGTTAATGCTGCTCAGTCAAAGTTAGTGCTGCTGGAGAATTTCAATGAAAATTATTCTAAGTGTTTAAGACTGCTGATGAAGTTACAACTGCCAGTACACAGTTAGTACTACTTATGTGATTTATATGAGTTATTTGTGTAAAAGACATGTATAACTTATTTGTTTAAAAGATTTGATATTCTTAGGAAAGTATTGTAAGCCGTTTAGGACGCCTTGGTGTATAAAAGGAGGTTCTAGGGCATAGAGTTATAGGCATAAAAAACGAGTCATTCATAGAATTATCATAGTTTCAAGGTTTTTTTAGGTAAAGGGGAATGTCCCAGGTAAAATATATTACTCTAAAAAACCAATTCAGTACAATGGAATATGGATGAGATACCATATTAACCTCAAGCACTAGCTTGAACCTCGACTAAACCAGCTCGGGACATGCCCCAAGCACCACTATAACATAAAATACCCTAACAATAGCTCCTATAGGAAAGAACCATTTCAACGTTCACAATGCAATAAACATAGACATAACATTATTGAGAAATCTTCCTAATGCACGACGTAGGCAACTTCCAAAGATAAGAAATCAACTTAACATTTGACGTGTTCTTGAAAGAGCACGATAGAAGCTTCAACTGAACATTCAACTTGATAATCTCTATAACCTGGTCCTGAGATATTTTTGACTTCTGGAACAACCTTAAATTATGCTCTTGCCATATAAAATAGCAAGAAGCCGCAAACACAAGTTTACTAACGACACTTCTCATCGACCACATTTTAGCTAATGGCTTGATGAAATTCACAATAGCGTTGAGATTAGAAGGAAGATAAAATATACCTGTATAACCTTTCAAGTGCTCCTAAACTCGAGATGAAAACCGACACTCAAAAAATAAGAGTTCATGAGAATCCGGCTGGACTTCGCATAATGGGCAAAGGAGAAGGTTTAAGTTCATAGCATTACTTACATCCCATTGCCGCAACAGGTCTTAGGTTTTAAGTTTTCATTTAATCACCAACCATAAGTGAATTGCATGACAAGGAATTTGGTAAGAAAACCACACCACATGAAACCAATCCAATTCAATATTTCTCGGCCAGATACACTCCCAAATTGCTAAGACCGAGAACCCTTCTTCTATATTATTCAGATTATACAAGCATATACCATCACTAGCCTAAGAAAGGATTGGAATATCAATAGCAGCTAGAGACGGGTATTTAACCTGCCAATCAGTAGGCCAAGCCCACTCACCTTGACTAACAATATCAGAAACTTTAGAGTCCAAAGAGAAACCCCCTTGGTAAATATCCCTGCACAAAACAACATTAGAAATAGGGCCAAGCGAGCTCCACTTATCGAACCAAGCAGAAGTCATATTACCATTTCCAATTCGAGACTAGAAAAATGGCCTTACCAATTGGCGAACTTGAAGAATCTTTCGCCAACCCCATGACATATTACCTCTAATCTTCAAGGTTTTGTAACCCTAATACCATTAAGAGTATTCGTATTGTTTCATTAATAATATTAGAGCTTTTTGTTTATTGAATTATATGTTCATATAATTACTATTTCATTGATAGTTCTTCTTAATATTAAAGAATAGATTCTGCATAATCTTTAATACATTAAAATAAAGTTTCTACTATAGTTGTGTTAGATTTATCTAATATAACTAATCCTTGTACAAGCTTAAGGAATTTGATTTATTAAAGTGGGATCAACAAGTGATATCAGAGCTTGTTGCTTTGAGAAACTTTGCTAGAAGATATGGATCAAGATTCTGCACATATAGTGGTTGCATCCAAAGTTCCCATGCTAAAACCAGGTGAGTTTGAGTTATGAAGGATAAGGATTGAACAATACATCCAGATAATAGACTATGCACTGTGGGAAGTCATAGAGAATGGTGCAACCTTGCCAAAAATAGCAGTTGCGGAAGGTGTTAAAAAAGTGATGCCTATTACATCTGCTGAAGATAAGACTCAAAGAAGATTAGAAGTGAAGGCTAGAAGTACTTTAATGATGGGTATTCCCAATGAACATCAGTTAAAGTTCAGTTAAAGTTTAACTCTATAAGGGATGCTAAGTTGTTACTGGAAGCTATAGAAAAGAGATTTGGTGGGAATGCAGCTACTAAGAATACTAAAAGAAATCTCTTAAAGGAGCAATAGGAAAACTTTACTGCCCCAAGCTCAGAGATGCTTGATCAAACCTTTGACTCATGGCTTTAAAAGCTTGTGAGTCAGATGGAGCTTTTGGATGAAAATCTTTCACAAGAAGATCATTAATCAAAAAGTTATTAAGAGAGCTTGTCACATGAGTGGAAACACACATGTTGTTGTGTGGAGGAATAAATTGAGTTAGAAAAAATGAGCATGGATGATCTCTATAACAACCTCAAGGAGTTGAACCAGAAGTCAAAGGGATGTCTAGCTCAAGTTTAAGCACACAGAACATGGCTTTTGTGTCCTCTTCAAATAACAACACTAGCAGCTCTAATAAAGCAGTTAATGCTGCTCATGGAGTTACTACTGCTAGCACTTAAGTTAATACTGCTTACTCTACAAATATTGATAACTTGAGTGATGTTGTTATTTGTTCATTCTTTTAGTCAACCAAATTAGTCCTCAAAGACTTGCACATATTGGAGGTCTTTGCAAACAAATACCATTTTCATAACATAGAAAGAGATGGATATATTTTTAAAGATGGCAAATCGGCCGTTGTTGACTATGAGGGCTAGAAGGTTTTTGAAGAATACAGGAAGGAAGCTTACTGTTAATGCAAAATGAGACTATGGTTTTGAATAGTCAAAGTGGAGGTGCTACAATGCCATAAGAGGGGCATTTTGCTTGGGAGTGTGGACTCCAAGAAATAAGAAAACAAGAAACGAAGGAGAAGATGCTCAGAGGAGTGTGCTTTGTGGATACATATACTTTCCACAGCTTTGGTGTCATGTGATGGCACTTAGTTAGATATGACTGGAGTGATCAGCAGAGGGAAGGGCCATAATTATGCAAACTCATGGCTTACTCCATCTTCAAGTTCTGATCTCAAGGGAGGTATCTAATGATTCAATTGTTCAAAATCTTGTATGGTAACTAGTTAAATACATAAATCCTCCAAAAATGATCAACTATTAAAAGATTTAGAGAAATCTGGTCTAATGGTTTTAGGTTATAAAACAGGTTTAGAACCAGTGGAAGAAAAACTTGAATTTTATAAAAAGAATGAGTCTGTTTATGTAGAAAAGATTAATGACTTAAAATGGGATATTCAAATAAGAGAAATAACTATTAGAGAGCTTAGGAAATAAGAAGCTTGATAAAATTCAAAAAAGGAAAACGATAACAATTCAATTTAATGTAGAGATAAATTTTGAAAATGCATCTAAAAGTTTAAACAAGTCATAGAGTGTCCGATTGTTGAGAATTGCAAGTAAGGTTATATAATGTAGGTTCCACCTCGCCTACAACAGGAAAATTTTCATGCCTTCAAACACCTGATTTGTCTTTTAACTGGTTCTAGATAAGTTTGTTAATAAAGCATATAAGTTGAGAAACCAAAAAGTCTGATGAAGAAAGTGTCTAAAGGTTAGTTAGCAAAGTCTGGTTGATTCCCTCCAATTTATTGAAGATTAGGTGTCAGATAGTGATGAAAAAAATATGTGTTCTCAAAACTAAAATAGAGAAGGAAAAAATAGTTAATCATAGTATGGTTAAAATAGAGTTTGTCAAACCTAAGAAAAAAGAGAAAAAATGCTAGGAACTTTTAAGCTAAATCGCGTAGACTAGAAATACTCAATTAATGTAAATGGTCATCAAAGAAATTAAGGTTTACATCAACCAAGTAATAAATAATTATTAAGAAGATAATTATTAACTTGGCATAGGTTATATTTTTTTATTGGTCACGTAAAAGGGTTACGTTGCGCAATAAAATACATTTGGACACACCCCGGAAGTATTTAGGCTTACCTAAACTCAAACCAATACCAACTTTTAAAACCTTAACACAAAAATTAAATCAATTCTTGTGTAAAAGTCCACTATAGCCAAAAATAGGTACCAAAAACAACTAGGAAATCTTCTTTTATGATCCCTAAGTACAATGTACAACCCATGTTTAATTAAACTTAGTACTTAGTGTTCCCTAGCTAACTTATGTACAATGGTTAATAACCATTGTGTCTCCTTTTGCTCCATATGCCACGGCTACCATCAAATCATATGCACAATTCATAAGATTTCCAATATCTTATCAAATCTTATACCAAAATCCTAATTTCAACTTATACTTAGTGGTTTAACAAAAACAATGTGTTGCTAACTAGAAAACCACAAAACCACCTAGTTAAGGGCACAATTTTGTTTGGTTTTAGGACTAGGAAAGCTAACTAGTTCTCATGCCTATATATACACACTCACATTTACACTTAACCCTTCTTGAAAACTCATAAACTCAAGAAAACACTCTCTTCCTTTCTTTCTTTTGCTACGGTTCGAACACAAAAGGGAAACAAGGACATCACTTGCCTTGTTTTACTTGTTCACTCAAGATCAAGGTTCGGGTTTACACGAGGTTAAGGGTGGTTGTGGTTTAAAGCTTTTGAAAGCTAGGGTTTTCTTGGTCACAAGTTTGGGTTACATTATTTCTCACTTCTCACTCGTTCGACTCGTGCTTAGGACTATTGTAAGTCCACTCTTGGCTAATCCTTGTTGGTTTTGTTGTTCGTACTATATGCACACGTGACCTAGGTCACGGTTTATTTGGTACGTGAACATGCGTGGTTCGAAACCATGCATGTCACGCATGTATATGTATATGTTGGAACGGGTTTATGCAAATTATGTAGTCATTGAACTTGTGTGGTGAACCAAAGCCATAAGGCACATAACAAAGAGTTATGTATAACTTAAAAGTTAAACGTGACAAGCACACGTAAAATACTTGACCCAAAGGCTTGATGACTCATTGGAAACGAAAGACACTTTTCATATCACGTATCATAATATATTGACAACTCGTTTAGCTCAATAAAGGGTCGTATACACTAGGATATATATGGGCTAGGGTTGTTGAAAACGCATAGATAAGGACTTATGGAAACCCTAGTTATGTCTCGAAGGAGAAACAAGCTTAAACAAGCTTTGGCAAGCTTATTTAGTCACGTCTTGGGTACAAGACCTAAGACAGATAGAAGCTTAGTAATTTACTAAACCATGATTAATTAATGCTTATTAACGTGCTAAGTGAAGTGTTAAAAACCTTAGAACACAACTAATAAACCTAATGGACCCTTTCGGGTCATAGGAGGCTCGACAGCCCACTAGCAAGGCCCAATAACAGGCCTAACGACTCAAATAAGCTCTAACAGCTTATTTATAAGCCATGGCAGGGTTTATGGACTTATGTAAGGCCTCAAACACGTATGGGCCTAGGTTTGATGAGCCACACCCTCAAAACCCTTACCGAGTCCTTAATAGGCCTAAAAGCCCTTTTCCGTAGCTTATTGGCTTATGGATTAAGCCAATATAGTGAAACTACTTATCCAAGATTTTCAACACTATTTGAAACTAAAAACATAAACCATATTGGTCGGAAGAGCTTAATGGGCCAAACGTAAGCTTACGGGTGAAGTTATTAGGCTAACAAGTCCAATAAGCTCAAATAAGCTTATCTGAGCTTATTAATCAAAAAATGACCCCTCGCCTCTTATTGGGTCCAAGAAGCCTTATTAGGCCGAAAATCCCTAATTTGGTGCCTTACGCCGGATCGCTTTAAGCCCATAATCCTAAAATTCATTAACCTTATACAAACCACAGGACGCAAACTTGCACATTTCCAAAAAAAAAATTAACGGGAATAGATGGGAGATGTTGGAGGTTTTAATTGCCTTTTTCAAACCTAAAAGAATAGAAAGGAAAGAGAGGGGCTAGAAGGCAATTTCCTCAAACTATAAACTGAAATAACTATCAAAAAATGTGCGCCATTTCCATTTACCATTTCGACCCATCGTCCCATTTTACCCAAGCTAAAAATGAGAATGGGGGCAAATAGAAATTACGGGGTCCCAAGGTAATTCAAAGCGCTCTACATTACAAAGGAGGGTTCAAATCATTCAAATCAAAGGATATAAGCTCACACTCAATAAGGCCTACGTCAACCATGGTGATAAAGCACAAATAATAGTGTGTATTGTGCTAAAACAACTCACAAAAGAACACTAATTACATCCAAAAGGGAATACACACCTGGGTGGTTTTTGGGGTTGCAATCATCAGGTGTCCACACAATGAGCCAAACGGCCATAATTAAAAGCCCTAATGATTAGAAGGATTTGTATGACATGATTAAAGGATTGGAGAGCAAGAAAGAGAGCCTTAGAAGCTTCCCTCACATCAGCCTATAAAAAGGGCCTCACTCTTCACACACAGACAACGTAGCTTTTAGGATAAATTTTAGCTTAATTTCCTTTTTTAGCTTAATTTTACTTTAAATCTTGTAATTTCCTTATAAAAATATTGTAATCAAGTGTTTTCTAGTAAATGAATCAGTAGTTTTTATAATCTCTGTTAAGCATCTCTTATTTACTTAATAAGCTCTTATATTTACCTTAAACTATTAAAGCCTAAATAGGCCATAAGCTACTCATAAAGCTCTTTTTAGTCTATTAGCCTAAAATTTGAGCTCAAAGCTTAAATTACTTAAAACCACAAAATCAACTTAATATCTTACATTATTACCTTTGTGCGTAATACACACGTGAGCTTTTGGAAGAGGATCTAAAAGGGAAAAAGGAATCCCTATGTACTATTACCCTAGCCTTATTTAATAAGCTAGGGAGCTGGAGCTAGCTGCTCTTAATTGAGACATATCTTGTTTAGCTAAGAGGAATGAGTAACTTTCCCTTATTTTTCCTTTTGTCCTTTAATTCTAAGAGTCAAATGCTTTATTAGGTCTATATTTTGCTTATTTGCTTAAGATATAATTCTTATTGTGTGTTCATGTAGTGTTTATTTGTGCTTATTATCTATGTCCGCATCATCTATCTTTAGTTTAAGTATTTAGATCTTCATAAGTTTTCGAAATTTCTGTATTAAAAACTATAAAAATCCAAAAATTTGAAATTTGAGTTTGAATCCTATATTAATGCTTAATTTAGTTGTTTATGCATTTAGTTGAGATTGTTATAAGCAAAAAAGAATCTGGGTAGTTAAGCTTGTTAATTAATTACAATTTAAGTTCAATTTTCATTTCAGTCAAAGTAGTAAAGGGTGTATTGGCATAGAGCAATTTTGATCCATCTAAAGTCAAAAGTTTATGCAAAAACTTTTTGAGACAGCTTTGAATTTAGTTAAGGACATTAGGAAAAGAGATTTAGAAGTTAGATATAAGAAATTAAAAAGTTATGTCTTACATTAGAATGTTCTTCCTGCAGCCCACCAAGGTAGTTTTCATAGTGTTCACTTTTGTTGAATGCAATTATTGAACCAAGCCATCTAAGCATGATTTTTGCTTAATAGGTGTTCTTACACTTTACTTGAGTTGTCTAGTGCAAGGTTTACCCTTAGGTAACCTGGGCACTAATTGAGTTGCACTTGTGCAAAGTGCACCACAGGAACAAAGTGGTACCTCTTAGTGCACTTTTTGTTTTAACTTTTGAGCTTAGTAAACTTAGGATTTAGAAGCTTAAATTTCTAGTATAATTTAGTTTAGACATAGCTTAATATAGAATTAAAAGCTTAATTTTCATTTTCAAAACCATTTGCTTAGGTTCATTTTAGGATTAAAAGTCACAAAAATTCAAAAAGACCCAAAACAGTAAGTAAAAGTTAGTTTCTTAAAATTTTTGAAATTCTAGCTTATAGAGTAGATTTTATAGCTTAAATAGATATTGCTAAGTAAATTTATTAGTTTTCAAAAGCTATAGTTTAAAAATGCTTATTGAGCTTTTAGCTTAATTGGATTTTGTGCCTTTAAGTGTCCTTACTAAGTTTAGCATTTCATCATCATTTTCAGTTGCTTACATAGTGTTTCCAGCTCTTATTTCTTTTCATTTTTAGATTAAGCAACTTATAAGCTTTTAGAAGCACTTTTTTTCCTTTATTAGATTTGAGCTTAATTTGAGCTGTTTATAGATGTGTAAGTGAGAATATAGCCCCAAAACCTTACTTACTGTACAACAGCTTTGATAAGCTTTTTTGAGCTTATTACTTAGTTTTAGCTTAAGTTCCATTATTAAAGTAGCTTTATTTAAGTGTCTTTTTTAAGTCCTAGTATTTAGTTTTTTCTAAAAGCTCAAAAAAAAATAAAAAAATAGCAAAAGGGGTTGCCCATACTCGAACCTAACGACCTCCCACACAAACACACACGACTTAACCCCAGTTTTGCTACATTACTCTTCCATTCATATAACCCACAATTTAATACCTAGTACACATTTTCATTTTCCCTTTTATAAATAAGCCGTAAGCATAATAACTCATTTGAGGGCTATTCGTTAAGCAATTTTGTTTTCTTTTCTTATTTGTTCTTGTGTTTCCTTTCCTGCTATTGTCTAAGATTTTTCCTGAATTTATTAGATTTTTCCAGCCTTTATTTTAATTTTAATCAATTTTCGAAAGTTAAGAATCTTATAAAATCAATAAAAAATCGAAAAAGTTTCGAGAAAATTACAAGAAAAAATAGTTTTTTAGTTTTATAAAAAAATAGCTTTAGGTTACATCCAGTAAAATCATTTTTACACTTTTAAGATATTAAATTTCTTTATTGAGCTTTATTTAAAAAATTTTAAAAATAGAATTTTAATAAAAAAAAAGTTAAAATAGTTTTCTTTGCTTTTATAAAATTTTAGACTTTCTAAGCTTAAAAATCAATATTTCTCAAATTTTTAGTACTTAATTTGCTATTTATAGATTTTAATTATATTAAATTAGTTTTAAAATTCATATTAAAATTCAAAAATAATCAAAAAAATGTTTTTCTTTTTCCTAAAAATTCTTTTGTCCAAACTTAGGTTTAGATTTTAGTTTACATTTTACGGGGTTAAAATTAGTTTACTTGCTTATTTGTCGCATTATATTTGTTTCCCGTTATTCGTTTTAAATGTTTAATTGCTTTAATTTGTTTCAATTTATAATTATTGCTTTTTATTTAGTAATCATAGCTTATCAAATCATCTATTTTCTTATTCAAATCATAATCCAGACTTAAACGAGGACTCAATTTCACTAGTCGTTGGGGAAACAACTCGGGTGATCATATTTGCCCGGTTAAATATACGTATTTTATATTATATTATATATATTTTTGAGAGTGAATTTTATCAAGGGTAACTTGGTAATTTTCTTAATTGCTCTTAGGTTTATATTATATTGTGATATATTTTAGGTATGTAAAACTACTTATCAAGTTTTTGGCGCCGTTGTCGGGGATTAGTGTTTAAGATTCCTTAGTTTTAGTTTATTTGGTTTGAAGATCCTTTTACCCTCGAAAATTTCATTCTTGTTTTATAATTCAAAAATCCAAAAAAATCATAAAAGTATAAAAGGTAAAAAATATTTTTCTTTTCTTTTTAGTATAAGTAAAAGATAAAAAAAAATAGAAAAATCAAAAATATAAAAAAATCTTTCTTTTTAATTAAAGAGATAAAAGTCACCAATTGGTAAAAATACCAAAATATAATATTCTCAACGGAGGTATTATCATTTCAATTTCCGGTGAACTTGTTGGTTCCCAAATCGAACTAAAGATTTAACACTTGCCATTTGTGTCTCTACGAAGTACGGCTCACCTTGAAAAGCAATTTTTGAGAGCTACCGTGAAGTAGTTGATTATTTGGTTTAAGTCTCTTTCGTGTAACCGTTAAAATTCATTGTTAAAAAAAATTAGTGTAAAAGTTTTGCTTTTTGATTTTTAGTTTTTTCTTTTTATGCGCACTCGTTCGCAATCTCGAAGACGTCGACAACAAACTCTTCCGGTTGTTGAAAATTTTGAACCAATTGTCGATCAAAACATTGTTGCAATGGCCGACAATCGAACGATGGCCCAAATGTTACAAGCACCCATCGAAGGGTATGAAGATGCTATAGTTGTTCCACCAATTAATGCTAACAATTTCGAGCTTAAACAACCTTTAATCAATCTTGTGCAAAGTAATAAGTTTACGGGTAGACAAGACCCTCACAATCACCTTCGATTTTTCAACAAAGTCACTTCAACGTTTAGACATCCCGAAGTTCCGAACACTTCGATAAAGCTTTTGCTTTTCCCTTTTTCTCTAGACGGTGAAGCCCGAGATTGGTTAGACAAAGAACCTCCAAGATCAATTCTCACATGGGACGACCTTGTTTCAAAATTTATAAACCAATTCTTTCCACCATCAAAAACAACTTATCTCCGAAACAAAATCACCAATTTTTTCCAAGAACCAAACGAAACCTTCAATGAAGCATGGGAACGTTTTAAAGGACTCCTTCGTCAATGTCCTCACCATGGCTTCTCGGAACTACACCAACTCGATACGTTTTATAATTCTTTGAATTCCAACGATCAAGATGCCTTAGATTCCGCCGCGGGTGGCAATTTTTTAGACAAGATGCCTCAAGAAGGTTTAGCGATTATTGAAAGCAAGTCAAAAGTAAAGTTCGGTACCTCACGGAACGTGTAGTGATTCAAGTGTGAGTACGGATGCTCCTCTTTTAATTCTTTCCACCTCTTATAATTTCTTTTGATATTGGCAACAATTAGCCCGCTTCTCTCGAAGTTAGATGACTATTAAGATGAAACAAAATGATGAATGGAAATGAAAACCTTAGTGTTAACTACTCCCGCCACCCTACTGTCAAAGCAGTTGAGGAAGTATGTGTCACATGTGGTTCAAACCATAATTTCAACAATTGTCCGTTAACAAGGAACGATTTTCCTGTTTTTCAAGATAACATCCAACAATTTCAACAAACCGCAGCCGTTGGCAATTTTCTTCAAAGAAACCAACCTTCTAATTTGGCAAGTCAAATGAAACCACCGGGTTTCAATCAACCAAATGTCCAAAACAACCAAAACCGTTACCAAGGAACCAATTCCAATTTCAATCAAAACCGTGGAGGAAATTACCATCAAAACAATCAAGGTCAAGTTTTTCAACCACCAACCAATCAACCACCGGTTTATCAAGTTCCACCATATCAGGCTCCTACGCCCCAAATCCAAGGTGTTTCGAAAACAGATTTTGAAAACTACGTCAAGGCAAACGATGCGGTGTTGAAGAATGTTCAAAATCAAGGTCAAAATTTGCAAAATCAAATGGCTAATGTCACGAGTTTGTTGACAAGTCTTTGTAATAATTTCAAAAATTCAGCTTCTACCTCAAATCCAGGAACTCTTCCAAGTCAAACCGTGACTAACCCTCGTCAGCAAATTAATGCTATCACCACAAGGAGCGGTAAGACTTTGGAAGAACCTTCGACTCCTCTTGTTCCTACACCCGATGTTTCAAATCCCCAGAATGAACCCAACCTGGAGACGTCAACGGAAAAAGTGCAAAATCCAAATTTGGAAAATACCGCACATGTCCCACCTCCGGGGGAAGAAGATTCAATTTTCATGGAAATCCCAAAACCAAAGGCAAAGAAAACCGTTAATGTTGAAGTTCAAGATCTTAATTCTCCAAATCCTAATTCGTATCAATCTAAACTTCCATACCCCGAAAGGATGAAAGTGAGAGAGAACGATAAACCAAGTGCTCAACATAGC
>BQNB010088850.1:2246-27554 GCA_026074375.1 Tanacetum coccineum
CCTCAATCATATTCACCAATGAATGCAACACCTCATCTATCATAACCACAAATCAGTCATTCATCAATTCCACCATCATAACAATACCGGTCTCATATGGATCATCAAACCTCATATGTTCCACAAAATGCTTATCATTCACCTCAAGTTTCAACTCAACCAATGACTGAGTTTCCTCACTTGGACTCAGGTCTTGCCGTTCCTGTGTTTACTCAAGGAGATGATCATATTGCCTGTCTTAACAAGGCAATGGCTTTCCTGTCAGCTGTAGCTGCTTTAAGGTTCCCTTTAACCAACAATCAACTTAAAACTTCCTCTAATTCGAGAAACCAGGCCACTATTCAAGACGGCAGGGTTACTGTGCAACAAGTTCAAGGGAGGCAAGGACAAAGTTATGTTGGTACTGGATATAAGGGTAATGCTACTAGTTCTATGTGAAATAATGCAGGAGGGCAGGCAAAGGTGGTTATATGTTATAATTGTCAAGGTGAAGGACACATGGCTAGGCAATGCACTCAGCCTAAGAGGCCAAGGAATGCTGCACGCTTTAAGGAAAAGGAAATGTTGGCTGAAGCACAGTAATCCAGTCAAATTTTGGATGAAGAGCAACTAGCATTTCTTACAGATCCAGGCCTTCTACATGGTCAAGCTGCTCAGACAACCATTCCAAACACTATTGCTTTCTAGACTGAGGATTTTGATGCTTATGATTCTGATTGTGATGATGTCTCTAATGCAAAGGCGGTTTTGATGGCCAATCTTTCCAACTATGGTTCAGACGTTATCTTAGATGTACCTTATTTGAACCCTATCATACTAATATGGATAATCAAAGTGTGCATGTAATGCAAGGTTTTGAACAAACACCAGTTGTTGATTTTACAGATAATGAGATAACAAGTGATAGAAATATCATTCTGTACTCTCAATATTTGCAAAAATGCAACAGACAGCTGTTCAAGATACTAATTTATATGCACAACAAGATTCAATGATATTATCTGTGATTGAAAAAATGTCAAAACAAATGATTAATCATGTAAATAAATAGGAAAAGGCAAATTAGGAAAAGAATAATGATTCCTTAACCGCTGAGCTTAAGAGATATAAAGAATGAGTCAAAGCTTTTGAACAACGTCTTAATATTGATTTAAGCACACGTAAAAAAATGATTGATTCTCAAATGGATGATATAATTAAGGAAAAACTTGCACTTAAGCAGCAAATTGACTCACTTGAATAAAATCTTTCTAATCAAATCAAAGAAAAGGAATCTTTATTGCAAACATTTACTGTTTTTAAAAATGAATCCAAAGAAAGGAAAGTAAATATATGAATAAAGAAATTGATTTAGAAAAGAAGATAAAGAAACTGGATAATATTGGTTAATCTGCTCAAACAGTGCACATGTTAACAAAGCCACATATTTTTTATGATGACACTCACAAACAAGCTCTTGGTTATCAAAATCTGTTTTATCTCAAGAAAGCTCAGCGGATTAAGCCAACCTTGTATGATGGTAGTGTTATATCTAGTCAACATGATGCTAGTCTTATGAATGATGATGAAGAAACAATGATTTTGGAAGAAGTTAGTCGATCTAAAATGCTTGCAAAACAAAATGATCCAATGTCAAAAGAAAAGAAAGTTAATACTACTCCAATTAATTATGTTAAGTTAAATCGATTGTCTGAAGATTTTGGTAAACATTTTGTTCCACAACAAGAATTGCCTGATGAACAAGCTTTCTGGTTACAAACTTCGCACCCTAATACTGACCAATCTGCTTCGTCACCTGTCCAAATTAAGGCTCCTAAGGAACTCCCTAAGGTAAGCTTGGTTAATAAAAGCCTTAAAAGGCTTAAATAACATCTTGACCAGTTTGACAGCGTGGTGAAAAAGTGGATTACACCTGATGCTATTACAAAAGGGGAATGGGAGTTTAAACACACTAAAGCAGTTTTTCTAAATGAAATTATTCCATTTTTAAGACCTTAAAACACATATTCAATGTTTTTGATACAGATTTTTTTAATGAGGTAACCGAAGTACAAACAATTTTTAACCAAATGGAAGTTGTTGTTCAACAGTGTTTTGTAGACAAACAGTGTTTTGAAATTCATAAGAAAGAACTTTTTCTTGAAAATGATACTCTTACACCATATCATGTCTCAAGATGTTATGATATGTGTGATGAATTCTACTGCTCTTTTTGATGATTTTGTGAATGTGGAAATGCCTAGTAGTGAATTTTTAGTTATGTGTTTGGATCTTGATGCTGAGCTTTTGAACAAACAAAATGCGTATACTGATCTTTCGAAAAGTTACTCACAACTTAAAAAACATTGCATTTCTCTTGAGTTAACAATGCAACTCAATCAAGAAATTTTTCAAAAGGATACATACAGTGATAATAAAAATGCTCTTCAAATTCTAGAATATTTTGAAAATAACGATTTGAAAGCTTAACTACAAGCTAAAGACACTACAATTTGTAAGTTAAAGGAACATATCAAATTTATGAGAGAAAATGAAAAGGAAGAGAAAGTCAAACATGATACGGACGAAATTGAGACCATGAACATTGAATTAGAGCATAGTGTGGCCAAATTATTTTCTAAAAACGAGCGTTTGCATAAAGAAATTGAGCATTTGAAAAAGATTTACAAAGATCAATTTGATTCGATTAAAAAGACACGTGCTCTTTCTAAAGAACACTGTGACTCTTTGATTGTATGAGAGAAATAGACAAGGAAAGAAAGGTTCAAACTGATACGGGATGAAACTGAAGTGCCAAAACATTGAACTGGAGCATATGTGGCCAATACCTTCTAAAAACGAGCGTTTGTATAAAGAAATTGAGCATTTAAAAAAGATTTAAAAGAACATTTTGATTTGATTAAAAAGACACATGCTCTTTCTAAAAAACACTGTGACTCTTTGAATGCTTAAAAAGAAAATTAACTCTAGTCTATGAAAAATGGGATTTAAAGGACAAATCAAGAAAATTTTTATTTTGTGACAAACGTCATACTAAAAAAATTGAAGGAAATTAAAAGGTAAATTTTTGATTGATAATGCCACTACAATAACTAATGCCACCACTATTGCTCCTGGAATGTTCAAGCTAGATATAGAACCTCTTTCTCATAGACTTAAGAACAATAGGGATGCCTATGAGGATTATCTGAAGAAGACTATAGAAAATACTGACACCATACATGGACTTGTAGAACATGCTAGAAAATAGAATCCTAGTGAACCTCTCTTTGACTCTGCTTGCAATTTTACAAAACACATTCAAGAATTGTTAGTCTATGTTTCTTAGACATGCCCTTGTTTCAAAAAACCTAGTGAGAAATTGGTTGATGTCACACCAATGAACAAAGTCAAGAAAGTTAGGTTTTTAGAACCTCTCGCATCCTCGAGAAACATTCATAAATTGGTAGAGTCATCCAAAACACCAGATTCTAACACACCTGTGTTAACTTCTACAGGATTGAAGAGTCTACTAGTGCTAGCAGATCACAGCCTACAGGCAATAAAAAGAATGATAGGATCTCGCAAACACCAAGTAGCAACATGAAAAATAAAGTAGAAGACCACCCTAGGAGAGTTAAATCTAAGTTTAATAAAAAGAATCATGTTAAAGACCCTATTTGTGATGAAAATGTTAAGCATACTATGTTATATGTGAATTCTGAGTTAATTTGTGTTAAATGTAAACAATGTATGTTTGATACAAATCATGATGTGTGTTTCCTTGATTTTGTGAATGATGTAAATGTGCGCTCTAAATCTAAGTCTGATAAGAAAAGCCAACAACATAATATTTGGAAACCTACGGGTAAAGTGTTCACTAAAGTAGGATATAAGTGGAAACCAACAGGAAGACTTTTCACTTTAGTTGGTAACTCGTGCCCTTTAACTAGGTTCACTTCAACTAAAGTAGTGCCCATTAAGGAAACCACTTCTCATTCAGTAGAAACATAAAAACCAGAGATTAAAGTCTATAGCAGGAGACCCAAACAAGTAAAATCTAAAGGTTCGAGTAAAAAAGCTAAGATTGTAAAATCTAAGATTGATAACAACTCGGAACCCAATCATTCATGGGGATCCAATGCTACAGATGTTCCATCTTCTTCTTCTCTTTTCAATGATAGGTTGTCCAGATTGTTCTCTGGTATCTAGACTCCGAATGCTTAAAACATATGACAGGGAACCGCTCTCAGCTCATGAACTTCGTCAGTAAATTTTTGGGAACTGTTCAATTTGAAAACGACCAAATTGCAAAGATAATAGGGTATGGTGACTATCAGCTAGGAAACATAATTGTCTCGAGGGTATACTATGTTGTAGGCCTTGGACATAACTTGTTTTCTGTTGGACAATTTTGCGACGCGGATCTTGAAGTTGCTTTTTAGAAAACCACTTGCTTTATTCGGAATTTAGAAGGTGTTGACCTACTTTCAGGATCTAGAGACACAAACTTGTACATAATTTCTCTTGATGACATGTTAAAGACTTCTCTGATTTGTCTACTATCAAAAGCTTCAAAGACTAAGAGCTGGTTATGGCATCATCGGTTATCTCATCTCAACTTCGGTACTCTAAACAAGCTAGCCAAAGACGGTCTTGCACGAGGCATTCCAAAGCTTAAATTCAAGAAAGATCATCTGTGTTCAGCATGTGCATTAGGCAAAAGCAAGAAATCCTCCCATCAACCCCAAGCTGAAGACACTAACCAAAAGAAACTCTATCTTTTGCATATGGAACTTTACGGCCTGATGCGTGAAGAGAGCATCAATAGGAAAAAGTACATCTTGGTTATTGTTGACGATTACTCACGATTTACTTGGGTCAAATTTTTGAGATCAAAGGATGAAGCTCCTGACGCTATCATTAAATGCATCAAAAATATTCAAGTTCATTTGAATGCAACAGTCCGTAATGTTAGACCGGATAATGGTACTGAATTTGTCAATCAGACCCTTTGTGAATTTTATAAAAATATCGGCATCTCTTATCAAACATCTATTGCTCGCACTCCTCAACAGAACGGCGATGTCGAAAGATGAAACCAGACTCTTATGGAAGCTGCTCGAACAATGTTGATATTTTAAAAAGCTCTAATATTTATGTGGGCCGAAGAAATCAATACAGCTTGTTATACCCAAAATCGTTCCCTGATCCGTCTCCGCTACAACAAAACTCTATATGATTTGATGCACGACAAGAAGCCAGATTTATCATTTCTTCATGTCTTTGGTTCACTCTGTTATCCGACCAATGACAGTGAGGATTTGGGTAAACTAAATGCAAAGGCCGATATTGGTATTTTTATTGGTTACGCGCCCGCAAAGAAAGCTTTCAGAATCTATAACAGAAGAACCTAAAAAATCACGGAAACCATTCATGTAACGTTCAATGAGTTGATAGTAATGGCTTTTGAACAATTCAGTTCATGACCCGGGCTTTAATTAATGACTCTTACAACATCCAGTTTAGGACTCGTTCCAAACCCTGCTCCTCAACAACATTTTAATCCACCAATGAGAAATGATTGGGATTGGTTGTTCCAACCCATGTTAGATGAATACTTCAATCCTCTATCAAGTGTTGTTTCTTCAGTTCCAAAAGCTGTTTCACCAAGAGCTGTTGAAATAGCCGCTACACCTTCATCAACAACCATTGATCAAGATGATCCTTCATCAAGTACTTCATCAACTAACCAACAACAACAATCCTTAATCATCTCATAAGGTGTTGAAGAACCGATACCAAATGCATACTTTCACAATCCATGTCATGAACCTCTTCATGATGTTTCTACTTCACAGGAATCGTCGACAAATTTGGAGTCCTCTCACTCTCCATTAGAACTGATTGGTAAATGTACTAAGGATCATCCATTAGCAAACGTGATTGGTAACCCGTCTCGACCAGTCTCCACTAGAAAGCAACTCGAAACTGATGCCATGTGGTGTTAATTTGATGCCTTCCTAACTTCTGTATAACCAAAGAACTTTAAAGAAACTATGCTCGAATCCTCATGGATAGAGGCAATGCAAGAATAAATTCACGAATTTGAAAGACTACAAGTTTGGTAATTGGTGCCTTGTCTAGATAAAGTAATGTTGATCAAATTGAAGTGGATCTTCAAGGTCAAGATAGACGAATTTGGCAGGGTACTCAAGAACAAGGCTAGATTTGTTGCTTAAGGATTTAGGCAAGAGGAGGGAATCGACTTTGAGGAATCATTTTCACCGGTTGCAAGAATAGAGGCCATTCGTATATTTGTAGCAAATGCAGACAAAAAGAATATGACGATCTTCCCAATGGACGTCAAAACGGATTTCTTAAATGGCGAGCTCAAAGAAGAGGTCTACGTTTCTCAACCAGAAGGATTTGTTGATCAGGACAACCCATTGCGTGTGTACAAGCTCAAAAAGGCCCTTTACAGTCTCAAACAAGCACCATGTGTATGGTACGACATGCTGTCAAGTTTCCTCATCTCACAACGTTTCTCTAAAGGTGCAGTCGATCCAACACTCTTCATAAGGAAAGCAGGAAACGACTTATTACTGGTACAAACTTATGTCGAATATATAATATTTGCATCAACCAATACTGCGATGTGTGATGGGTTTGCTAATCTTATGACCACTAAGTTCAAGATGTCGATGATGGGGAAAATGTCATTCTTTTTAGGATTATAAATTTCTCAAAGTCCCAGAGGCATCTTCATAAACCAATCAAAATATGCTTCTGAAATTATTAAAAAATATGGTATGCTCTATAGTGATTCTGTAGACACATTCATGGTAGAAAAGAATAAACTTGATGCAGATCTACAAGGGACACCAGTTGATGCTACACATTACCGTGGCATGATTGGTCCCTCATATATCTGACGTCTAGTAGACCCGACCTTATTTATATTGTTTGCTTATGTGCCCGACATCAAGCAAAGCCTACCGAAAAGTACTTACATGCGGTTAAGCGGATCTTTTGATACCTAAAGGGAACCATTCATATGGGTCTCTGGTACTCGAAGGATACCGGTATGTCACTAACAGCATATTCAGACACAAATCACGCAGGGTGTCAGGACACTAGACGTAGTACATCAGGAAGCGCTCAATTCTTAGGTGATAAACTTGTTAGCTGGTCTTCTAAGAAGAAAAAGAGCACTGCGATCTCGAGTACAGAGGCTGAATATATTACCTTATCTGGATGTTGTGCTCAGATCCTTTGGATGTGATTACAGCTAACAGACTATGGGCTTCAATTCAATAAGATTCCTCAGTACTGCGACAACAAAAGTGCTATTTCTCTATGCTGCAATAACGTTCAACACTCTAGAGCCAAGCATATTGATGTGTCATACCACTTCATAAAGGAGCAAGTGGATAATAGAATAGTGGAACTATACTTTGTCCAGACTGAATATCAACTGGCAGACATCTTTACCAAACCTTTGCCACGTGAAAGATTCAACTTCTTGATCGAAAAGCTTAGTATGAAAAGCATGTCTTCTGAAACGCTAAAAAGTATAGCAGAGGAAGAGGACGAGTAATGGTGGCAACTCGTGGTATATCCTATGTATCATATGTATATAAGAAAATATAAAAACTTAAAAATATTTTACATTTTATATAAATTTTTCAAAAAAGAAAATATAAAATATAAAACCAGAAAAGAAAATAGAAAATTAAAAAATTAGAAAAATACAAAAATAGGTTTTCATGACATGTCTTCTGAAAATCGATAACATTTACGGCCTTATAAATGTCATTCAATAATGATACGAGGCTGTAAATGAAGTTCGAGCAGAAGTTCAAAATGTTTTAAAACATGTCATATGGCTTGCTATTATTTCAGATAGCAACCCGGTCTTCAATTCAAAGGCAAGTATTTCGTCAAAAAGAAAACTTGACCTCTCAACAGGAATTAATTTCTCGGGCATGGTTTACTTTATGACCATGCAAAGGCTTGTGTTTACTTTGCAACACAACTTGTGCTTCCTTTATACAATTTAAAGTACGTATTAGTGCATTTCTTTGTCTAAATAAGAGTAATCTTATTTTTATGGTGTTAATTTTAAAATGAACTTAATCATCTTTCGGATTCATCAAATAATGAGTTTTTTCAAGGTATTTGACCACTCAAACAATGACTACAGCTCTTTAAATAGAAAGCGGGCCATTATTTTATGGGGAGAAAATGTCAAATAATCTTCTTTAAAAATCATCATGTGATAAAAGGAAATAGGTTTTAAACAATAACGGATTAATATTTAAAGGGGAGTTAATTAATTTTAACTCATTTAGGCTTTATATGTTATGTGTTTATGCCTGTAGGGTTGTGATAGCAAATCTTAAGGCTTAGCTTAGTGTTATAAAACATTTAGGGACTAGTTGTGCCAAAATGAAATTTAGTTTTGCCTTAGGAAAAGTTGTATAATAAAAATAGATGTGGTTATAAACCTTAGGGGGCATTTTAAATCTTAAAGATTTAAAACAAAAACACCCCACCGATTTTATTTCTCTCGTTACAAATCAAACACACCCTTCTTTTCTCTCCTTGAACTCGAAACCCTCAAGAACACCAAGAACTAGTGATCTTCATCTCCTAAGGTAACCTAGAAATATATTCATTATACCCTAACAACCTTCTAATCAAAAGGAATTAACCTAAAACACTTGATTTTGCTCGAAATTCTTTAAAAATTGGTTTAGGGTTCATCAAAAATAAAAGTGAAGTTTATGTTAAATTCATTGAGGGGTTTTGATCTATAAGGGATATAGGATACTCATTTAAAATAGTTTTTAATATGGTTAACATTTTAATGAGTTTGTCTTGATTCTTTGTGTCAAAAATTTAGGTTTAGGGTCAAGAACTTGAAAAAGTTCATGGGTTTGTGTTAATAACTGTTACGATGATCCTATGAGAGTAATAGAGTGATCTTAAACAAGATTTAACATCAAAACTTGATTTTCTTGGGTTTAAGGGTTCATGCGAGTCAAAATTTGCATAACTTGATATTTTTGTGGTTAATTCATGTTATAAATGGGTCATATGATTTTTGTAGTTGCTAAGGGACACGTTGAGAATGATTTTGATGCTTAAATGTAAAGTTTGTGGATTTTGAAAATTTGGCTTGGGCAAATTATACTTATGCTAGGCGAAGTATACATGCAATGTACTCGGCGAATTATACATAATTCACTAGGAGAAGTAAACAAATAAGCTTAAGCGAATTATACACAATATTCACTAGGCAAATTAATCATTTGCATTAGCCGAACTACACTAGGCTTTCACTAGGCGAATTATACACTTAACAAGGGCGAATTATACATTTGTTATAGGCCAATTATACACAGTCAATATTATTGTGCGAATTATACACCTAAAATGGGCGAATTATACATAAGGTGCTATAACTAGGCAAATTATTCTTAAAATGATAATCTAAGTGATTTACACCTTAAAAAGTTCACTAAGTTATTTATTTAGGGTAAGTTCTCCTTAGTAATCCATCTAGTTGCTTAGGTGCCTATTGTAGACCAATAATTAGCTTGTTATCAATCCATTTTGATTCTCTGATTGTTGTTAATTCTTCCTGTGCTAAAATTTTATGCCTAATTCATGTGTGTCTGATCCTTAGTTTTAATTCCCTTCGTGCATCTAGAATCAATCAACATGAACCAAATTGTCACTCAGTAAAATAGATATCAGTTTGTTTGTGTATAAATTGTATTTGCAAATCTTAGCAGAACCATGACTACTACTGCCACTCGACAAGTTTCTCTTGACGACGCTTTGGTGCCACTAGAGAAACGAGTCAAGATCGGCAAGTGCAACATGAGAATTGATCCAACAAAGACTCAGAAAGAACCCACATATCTAGTTGTTTTGGATGCTCTTGCTCTTACTACCTGCTATCCCGCTTTTCTCATCACTGTAGATGTTCCAGAGATATATATGCAATAATTTTGGTTCACCATCAACAAGAAAGACTCAACCACTTACCAGTCCAAGATTGATAAGAAAAGTTACATAAATGATATGGAAGTATTCAGAGAAATCTTCCAGATTGTCTTAGACTTCCGAATCAAGACTTTGATAAACTCCCATCAGATGAAGAGATTGTCTCCTTCATTAAGGAACTTGGCCATAAAGGAGACGTTAAATCTATCATTGAAGTGGTTGTTGATCACATGTACAAACCATGGAGAACCTTTGCTGTAATCATCAACAAGTGCTTATCTGGGAAGATTACATGTCTTGACAAGCTCCGACTTTCAAGAGCTCAAACTCTATGGAGAATGTTCTACAAGAAGAATGTGGACTTTGTCAAACTTCTCTAGGAAGACTTCACATTTCAAATAGAGAACAGAGACCACAAGAAGCAAGAAAAGATGTACTATCCCAGATTCACTAAATCTTTCATTCATCATTTCATCACCAAAGACAGGTCAATTTCAATGAGGAACAGAATGTTTATGCATACTGCTCGGGATGACAGCATTTTGGGTCTTATGAGATTTGTCTCCAAGTCTGATGACTTCCAAGTATATGGAGCATTACTTCCTAACAGGATGACTAATCAGCAGATGCAAGACTCTGATGCCTACAAGAGTTATCTTTCATATGCCATTGGTGCAGCATCACCCAAGATGAAAAGAAAACTCAAGAAACTTGTTTCTCCTTCAAAGAAGAGAACTCTTGTCACCATAGAGGAAGAAGAACCTAAACCTGCTAAGAAAGTTGTATCTTCCAAGAAACCTGCTGCAAAAAGATAGTCTGCTGGTGTTCGAATCCGAGACACTCCTGGTGTATCTGTGTTAAAGAAGAAGGCACCGGCTAAGGCAGAAAGAAGCAAGGGAATTGAATTGCTATCTGATGCCACATTACTTGAGGACGCTCAATTAAAGAAGGCCCTTAAAAGAAGCAAATGAGATACAACCATTCATCAAGCAGGCGGCTCAAGTGAGGGAGCTGATTTCGAATAAGAGTTTCCTGATGAGCCAAAATGTAAGACAATTGACACAAGTGAAGGAACTGGTTTAAAACCAGGGGTTCTTGATGTGTCCACAGCGGATTCTTCTGAAAGTGAGAACAAATCTTAGGGTGACAGTGGTGATGAAGCAGATGAACAAAGTGATGATGAAAGAACAGAGTCTGATGATGAACCAACTAAGACTGATAATCCTAAAACAAGAGATGATGAAGAAGAAACACAAGATGATGACTTCGTATATACTCCTAAAGACTATAATTGATGCTGAAACGAATAATGAATCAAATGATGTAACTGAGGAAGAGTATGAAAGGATCAATGAAGAGCTATATGGTGATGTCAATGTTAGTTTAACAAATGCTGGGCCTACTAAAAAAGAAAAAGATGATGTAGAGATGACTGTTGTTGGTCATGTGAACGTTTATTAAGAGAGTGCAGGTAATCAAATCAAGGATGATGCTCAGGCTACACAGAAGACAGATGCTCCAATACCAAGTTCTTCTATCTCATCTGACTATGCTGCTAAATTTCTCAACTCTAATAACATTCTCCTGACTGAAACTGAAGTTATCTCTATGATGGATATTAATGTTCAACATGAAGTTCCACGTACCTCATCACTTCTCACTATCCCTGTGTCTGTAATCCCTGAGCAAGATATCATCAGTTAATCTGAAACAGTCACAACTACTTCAGAACCAACCATTTCTTCACTCCTTTCCTCTCTCTACCCTGCACTTTAACAAATCTCACTGATTCCAACACCAACAACAACTGAAGCTACAACCTCAACAACTGTTGTTCCTAACTCCGAAACCCTTACTACTCTCCATCAAAGAATTGCCTATTTAGAGAATGATGTAAAAGAGCTCAAAGATGTTGATAACTCTACAAAATTTATTTCAATAATTCAATCTGAAGTCCCAAAAGCTGTGAAAGAGTACCTCGGATCAAGCCTGGACGATGCTATTCATAAGGTGATTCAAAAAAATGTTGCTGACATCATTAAAGAACACTCTGTTCTAGCTGAGACTGTAGAGAGAGACTCATGCAGCAATATGCACCTCAGAAAAGTGTTGAAACATCCGAGAAATCAAGATGGATCATGCAAGAAAGCATCAAGTGCCTAAAAAACTATCACTTCATCTGATACCACAGCTCTTGCAGAATTTGATCAGAAAACTACCCTGTTTAAAACAATGACTAAATCCAAGTCATTCAACAAAAGTCCAAAGCAAAGAGCTCTATATAATGCTCTCATGGATTCAATCCTTAAGGATGAGGATGTTATGGATGAAGGAGTTGCTAATAAATTGAAGAAAAGGAAACCAGATGGTGCTGATAAAGATGAAGGCCTTTCCGCTGGATCAGACTGAGGGTTAAAGAGACGGAAAACAAGCAAAGACATTAAACCATCTAAGAAGGCCAAGTCAACTAAATCTTCCAAAGGCACTTTTAAATCTCAACCAAAATCTACTAGCAAGTCTGCACAAGCTGAGTAAATAGTGTTTGAGGCTGGATATACTCAAGGGCTACAGAATCAAAGACAAGACATAGGTAATACTGATGATCAACCCAATGTCGAGGCTGCTCCAAAACATGACTGGCTCAAGAAACCTGAAAGGCCTTTGACTCCTGATTCGGATTGGAATGCTAGAAATCATTTGACTCTAGACCACCTCAAACCTGGATCAGTAAAATTGCTCAAGTAGAAAAACCTCCTCTTTCTTTTGACGAGCTTATGAGCACTCCTATCGACTTCTCAGCATATCTCATGAAACACCTTAAGATTGATAATCTGACACAAGATCACCTTGTTGGACTAGTTTTTAATCTTCTTAAAAGGACATGCAAAAGTCATGTAGAACTCGAGTATAAAATTAAAGAATGTTATAAAGCTATAACTGATCGGCTGGACTGGAATAACCTTGAAGGAAAAGAGTATCCGTTTGACCTTAGCAAGCCACTATCGTTGATTATGGAATGAGGTCGTCAAGTTGTTCTTGTTGACTACTTCATCAACAATGATCTCGAGTATCTGAGGGGAGGAAGCTCAAGCAAGAGATATACGACTTCTATAACAAAAACAAAGGCTGTTATGTATGATATTCCAGGCATTGAAGACATGGTTCCATCGTTATGGAGTCCGATAAAGGTAGCCTATGATAGACATGCTATTTGGGGAACTTCACATTGGGGTCCTAAACGACAAAGATTCTATGAATTTGCAAGTAACATAGTGTCCAAACATGATGTATACTCCACAAAAAGAATTATAGCAGTAACCAAAGTGAAAGTTATGAAGTGGTATGATTATGGTTATCTGGATGAGATTGAAGTTCGAAGAGGATATCAGCAACTGTACAAGTTCAAAGAAGGTAACTTTCCAAGACTTTACCTGCATGATATTAAAGACATGCTGCTTCTCTTGGTTCAAAAGAAATTCTCCAATCTTGAAAGAGATGTTATTTTCGACTTGGGTGTGGCATTACGGATGTTTACCAGACGTATTGTCATCCTTAAATGAGTGGAAGACCTTCAACTGGGAGTCAAAAGCTACCAAAAGAAGCTCAATATCACCAAGCCAGAGACATTTAGGTCCGACATCTCTAACAGGATTCCATACACTACATACAACAATCCTCAAGGAATTATCTATGAAGACAAGTATAAGAGAAACAGGTTGATGTGCACGGATAAACTCTACAAGTTCAATGACAGGACGCTCACATCTGTTAGAACCGTTCTTCATAAGATTGCTTCAAACCTGAGGATGGATTACTTACCAAAGAGAACATAGAGTACCTTAGACAGAAAGAGGTCTTGCATCATGATCAAGGCTATCGATTAGATGTTGCTAGAGAGAAGGTTAACGAGGAGCTTGGAAAAGTTCATTGGTAGGAGAGATTACAGGGAAGACCTCAGACTGCTTCAACGGACAATCATATTTTGTTCTTTTATTTCAGGTCATTCTCTTGTAATTATAAACTTTTGCATATGTAAATAAATAGTGTTAGACTTAAAATAGGCATATATAGTGTTTGAGTACGAATTTTTAAGAATTTCTTTGTAAATTTAATTTTTTTTCAAATTAACGTACACAAACACCATATAATTCCTTCATAATTTGAGAGGGAGCATCAAAATGTTCCCAATAATAAGCTTGATATATAATTAGAACATTTTTCTCCCCAAATATTTTTCATACATATTTGAATCAATTAATATTCAAAATATCAAGAGATTTAATATTTTTGATAAGGGGAGAAAATGTGATTAAAATATATATAACTTGTAAAATGTGATCTAAATGACTCATGTGTGGACTCCTTCCTCGTATGTGCTAAACATTTTCGGTTATCGATGCACATGTATAGGGGGAGCTTTTATGAAAAGTAAAACCATCAAGGTACTAAATGTTTTAATTTATATCAGCGTACCTTGATCGATGTTTTCAAATGGTTTTAAGGCTGTGAACAATACCAAAAGTCCGACCATGTATTTAATTAATTGGAGTTATAAGGTGGTTAGGTATAGGTGTTCGTTCCCACGATCTAGCTAGAACCGGATGGATCTACCCAGGGACATTCCATTAGATAGAATAGAAGTCCATAGGTATGACAAAAGGAGAAAAAGTGAGAAAAGGGAAAAATGCGGACTAAGATAGAGCTAACACTGGAACAAACCCAACAAGGTGTTAGTAATGAAGTCTTGGTAAGCATTGAAGGGGTTGAAGAATGAAAAAGAAAAAAGTTAAGATAAAGGGTGAACATAAAGAAGCCCTCCTTACACTTAGGCAGAAACCGGGTCAATACATATGCTATCAGAAACACCTAAGGTGTTGTCTGGTATTGAAGATAGTCATCATGGACCCAGTGATGCGATGCACAACCCTCCCTATCCACTTAAGGTCTTTTAAAAGACTCTTGTTTCATTTCTCACAGAGATTACACTCATTTCTATCGACTTTTTCACTTCGAGTTAGTTGGTATTGAATAGGTGGCAGTCTGCTCCAGCCTCCGATTACTAAAACTAAAAGTGCTCTATCGAGTCTAGAGCCAAAAGAGATCATCCATAAATCTCATTAGGACACAATTCCAATATATTTATGCTCACTCACTGTGAAAACAAGTAATATCTTAAGAGTCCTACGCATTATCCTTGTGATCTTGCCAGAACATCAAAGTGATACTTAAGTATTCACAATGATGATGGAAATCCTTCTAGAGCCAACATCAAACAAGCTCTGCAGTAGGTGACTTGTGAGATCCTATACGGATCAAACTTGTGACACTGGATATCGATTTGGTCCAGACTATGAATTGACGATTGATGAATTTTGAAATGCATAAAACTCTCGATGTGTCACAAAATCACTTTAGCAAGTGACACGTCGATTGATTTTCAAATCAATTTTTGTTTCAATTGGTGAGACTTTGTCTTACTGGCTCACTCATACCGTATTATCTGCTTTAAGACGCTCCGATAATGAGAACGGCTAGTGCAGCTACGAAACCCTGTCAAGGAGATTCTTTGAAATTCTACCTATCATAGGTAGTATTTATACTGATCAATAAGGAACCATGGTTATTGAAACCGTATTCGATGAAGTGACAAAGATACTTTCGTCCATACATGTTTATCACTAACCCATTCATGTAGTTAATCCTGCTAGTGGCAGCAATTGGTTCAAGACAAGTCAAGATTCATAGCCACATGCTCATACTCGATCGACATATGTAAAGACATCATGAAAGCTTAAGTACATTTTCAAAACTTCTGCTACTCTGATACCGTCCGTCTTTCTTGAAGTGACAAAGTATTAAAGTTTACTATGATACTGCACTTCTTCCATAAAGTAACGAAGTGTTAAAGTTAAAGAATTTCAAGAAAGATGGCTACACAAGCGTTTAAAATCAAGAAAAGTATAAGCATATCGGTCCGAAGGTCACAAGTACACAAGATGGTAAAAGATCACAAGATGATGAAAAGAGATTATGCTTGGTTGATGATCTTAAAAAGTGCTCAAGTTTACATACAAGTCAAGGTTAAAGGAACAAGATCAAGCCTAAAGTCTAAAAATCACTATGCATATCACGAGTTGAAAGATAAATATTCAAGACCTCGAGCAAAGTCCAAAGACATTCGTAGAATGTAGAGCTTAAGATTTTTGTAAAATGATTTGACCTCCCTTAGGAGAAGATTGTTAGGAATCGAGAAAAGACTCGGTCACACCTAATATATGTAGCTCATAGGTCTTAGTTAGTTTTTGGAACCTTAAATAGGTAAATGAGCCAAAGCCCATGGAAAGCCCATAATAGGGTCTATGGTCGGTCATATGACTAGAGTATAAGTACCCTCTCCATAGCTTGGAGAGGGTGTTGGTTGTTCACTTTCTCATATTATTCAAGCTAATATTCTCTCTTCCTTTCTCTCTCTAAAAGTGTTCATCCTTCCACTTTCTCTCTCTAGTTCTTTGTCATTTGATTGTGAGATTAGATATTACATAGATTCTACAAGAAAGGATACCATCGCAATAGTCTTCATACCACATTACCCTAATATGGTTTATCACCTTTTAAGTGTTTGAACGTGTGTAATATACTCTGAGGAGCCTTGTAATAGTCTTTGTACTACCTTACTTGTGCGTCGTTTTAACAGAATATTGCATAGAAAGTGGGTTCGTATACTTCACTTGTGAATTAGGAAATACTTACACATTACATCGCAAGGGTGATAAAGCAATAGGTAGAATTAGATAGCTAGCAAAGAGTAGTGCATCCTAGGTGAATACGCTTTGTTATATAATTATTTTCTAGTTAAATTTATTTCTTGCAATTAGGAGTAGTTATTAGCTAAATCAAAACCCCTTCAAACCCGAGATTTTACTTGCTTTCTAAAAAAATATAAAAATACAAAAATAATCTTCTCTCAACCCTTAGACCTTAGTGACATTTGATTCGATCCTAACAAAACTATTCCCCTAAAGAACGATAACAACCCCCGAGTCGTGCATATACGACACTACAACGATTAGGTACACTTCCTAGGGGATTGTAAAACTTTGGTGTTACAATCTACCGCACATCAAGTTTTTGGCGCCGCTGCCAGGGAATAGTCTATGTTTTGAATCCTATTTAGCTTAGGTCTACTCACAAGATTCCTATCAAGTGAGATTTTATTTTCTTGTCAATTAGCTTTCTCGTAGTCTATCTTTTCTTTGTTCCCTTTGTTTTGTATATCTTCTTTTTCATTAACCACCATGGGAGATGAAAATCCACCTCGTACCTGAGGAGATTATTCTTGACCAAGCCATAAGGGCTACCGAAACACCATTGAGATTCTCGAAGAAGCCAAATTGTCCCCCTTGCAATCCGACACCATCTAGTTGGTGCAAAACGGGTGTGCATTTCATGGACTTAGGTCCGAAGACCCGATCCAACATCTTAAGGACATTCTCAGAATTGTAGATTCCATTGACCTTAATGGTGCTATAATAAATACTACTTGTTTGCGTCTATTCCACTTTTCTCTTCATGACCAAATTATCAATTGGCTTGATCGTCTACCCGCGGGATCCATCTCGACTTAGGATGATCTCACCACTCGTTTCCTCGGATAGTTTTTCCCACCAGGAAGAACTGCTAAACTTCGAAATGATATCTTGATGTTCCAACAACATCAAGATGAATCTCTCTACGACATGTGGACTCGTTTCAAGGACTTACTCCTAAAAGTCCCTCATCATGGTCTTAATTTATAGCCTCAAGTTCAAATCTTTTACGATCATGTCGACTGCACCACCCAGATGGCCATTGACTATGTAGCACATGGGAAACTTAGAAAATTAAGGCCAAAAGTAGCATGGGAAACCATCAAGGATTTAGCCCAATATGAAGAAGAAAAGTGGAACGACCTAATCTTTTTCAAAAAAGGAAGTCCTGACTAAATAAATGCCACTTTGGAACAGGAGTTAGAAAGTATGGAGTGTCAAGTAGAATCTTTAATGAGGAGTGAAGTACTATTAGACTATGAGGGAGGATTCACATTTCTCGAAAGACCTTACCAGGAGGAGTTTAAGGCGAGAATACTAAATTTAATTGATGATCAGGAGGATCAAATTAGGCAATTGGAGGAACATATAAGAAAAACAAAAGAAACATTTATGTGTCTTACGAATAGTTTAATAGGAACCCTAAAGGTCAAATAGAGGCACAACGAGTTCATTTCATAAAAATAGAAAAGATCACTAAATTTCCTACTCACACCCCTACTGTAACCCTTGAAATACTCAAGCCTACCATGATGCATAAGGTCTTAATGATTTCTAATATTAAACCCACTATCTATGGAACCCCTCACCAATACCTAATTCCAACTTCCAAATTACAATACTTCATTCATTTGAGGAAAGTAAGCTTGAGTACGAAGATGAAGATGAAGTTGAGATAAAGATGATGGGAACCGGAATGGATAAAGAATCGTTGGAGCATAATCTTTTTGAGAATGACATAAGCTCAATTATTTGTCATAATTTTTCTCTAACTTTAAATACACCCATAAAACCAAAGGATTCGGGTAACTCAAACATAAAGGTGGTAGACTCTTTGACCATTTACACAGCACCTTCACCTCAAGTAGGATACTTCCATCGAAATGGTGTGTATCGCTATTATCACCTGCACTTGACTTTAAGTGTAGGGGAGACCCACCTTTTACTCATCAAATAAGCGTAGGGTCAGGCTTGTGACTCGAACAAAAATAAGCGCTTCTCGAGAGGCAACCTGAGCATTTTTATTTACGTGTTTTATTTGTCTTGTGATTTGAAATTTTAGGTTGTTTGCATGCTAGTTTTTTATTATGAGTTATTGCATGATTGGTTTGTTATGTAATTATGCTTTATTTTGCTTTTAACTTTGTCTCATTGGTAATTAAAGGTACTTTGCATTAAAAAGGTGTATTAATATGTGGTTACTTGGAACCTAAATTAATTGTGTGATGATTTGTGATTAATTTCTATGCATGCTTTGTTTGCTTTTGTTTGTTTGTGTCAAATACTTGTGGATATGTTTTATGAATTTCTACACAAACTTTAGACCTCAAAAGGTAGGATTTTTGCAGAAACTTTTCCAGAAATGAAAACGCTAATTTTCTCAGTTAGAGACGGCGTCAAGATTAAATCCTGACGGCGTCAGGCAATTTAGCAAAGAAAAAAATCACGTTTTTTTAATTTTTGAAAACTTATCTTTCGCATAATTTCCAGATTTTTAAAATCAAAATTTTCGTGTATGGTATTTATAATTCGTGTCACAAGTACTCTATCCTTCATTTTAGTCTATTTCTAAGTCTGGAATTACATCTTGTTATGATCTATCTTGGTTCGATTTTACTCTAGGTATAGTTGCTTTTGTCTTTGATTTGCAAGTTATATTTGATAAGTAGAAGCCTGGAAGTTCTTAGGATTTTCACGTGGACGAATCTTGGATGACGATTTAACCGGTTTATCTTGTTTCTTCTCCAATATTTAGCAAAACCCAGGGAGTACTAGTTTCTTTTGCTTTTTCTCATTTTCCCTTTATTCATTTTTCGAGTACTTGTAAAACATTAGGGACAATGTTCAAAATAAGTGTAGGGGGAAATAAAACCTTAGAAACTATTCCTTCAATTGCATTTGATTTGTCCTTAAAAAGATGAGTAATATACTGAAACGTAGCGTAGATGGTAATTTTAACCTAAATTAAATTTTTTTTGGCACATACCGATGGAAACTTAGTATTAACAGCATCTCATTGGATATGAGTTATATGACTAGCACAAAAACCCTACCACTCAAAAATTTCACCTAAAAAATATGGGGTTCGCCTTTCGATCTTTAGGAATTAAGCACCCGTCTTTGGTGCTTAGATAATTTTTACATTTACCTTGCTCGAGTTAAGGAATGAGCAATCACATGTGTGTCGTTCATAGATTTGATCGAGCATGTGTGATTTTGTCGCTTTTTCTGGAGCATTGGTATCGGTTAAAATTATAAGAGTGTACTGGTAGTATATTAAATTCTAGGACTTTCTTTAGTGATGCATCCCAAGACCGCTAGTGAGATCGCATTCGTATGATCAGGATTTGCTAAATGATAAGAGGCATTAGGATAAACCCATGTTTTTAGCCTGTATTTTTTATAGTTATGATGGTCACCTCGATCATATAACTACCCCAACACCCTTGCTTCACACTCATTTTTAGTGCAAGATACCACTAGTGCACCCCTCTAAGCCTATCCTTTTCACGGTTCTCGTAATTCTTTAGTGGATTTCGAATTATTAATGAAGAGCATTGTTTACACCCCACCAATATGTTACACCCAAATCGCCTTAGCCTTCCTTGTATATACTCATTTTTAGTACATTATTGTTATCACATTTGTAAACCCCAGTTAATTAATTGCTTGAGTACATGGTTGCTAAGCCAAGTATTTTATTAGTGTATATAGTTTTGGAACGACTAGGATTCATGGTAGTTTTTATTTTATGAAGAAATGGGGAAGAAGTCAAATTATTACCCTCATACGTACTTATTATACTCCATGTTTATTGATCCTCCTAATTCGGGTCATTAGTTAGTTTATGTATTGAGTATAAAAAACTCAAGTGTAGGGGTGCAATTATAAATCCCAAGTCATGTATATTGTTTATGTTTTAGCAAATGACAGGGTAAAAGTGTACAAAAAAAATAAGTGACAAGAAAAAAAAGAGAGAGAAAAAGAAAAAAAATAGAAAATAGAAAAAAAGAAGTAATTAAAATGTACGAACTGCCATTTTTCTTATGTTTATGTTTATGTCAAAATAGTGTCAAGAAATGAAAAAGAAGGAGTTTGATGTAGAGTTTGTATATACTTGTCCTGGTGTGGTCGAGTCTTGGCTTAGCAACGCCTTATACATGTATTTTTGTGAATGATTGACTTGCCACCAGTAAATTCCCCAGATATCCCCCAACCGTCTACACCTATACATCACAACCCTTTAAAGACCTCTTTGAAAGTAATTCCTAGGTGCTTACGCCAATATGGTAGAGGTTTGATCCTTTATCAAGCATATGGGAATTTATATGCTATGACATGTAATAAGTGTTATTTTCTCATTTTCCATATAGTTATAATTTATTATACACCTGAGAGAAAGAGAGAATCCAAACACTTATGTGAGGTACTAGTATATAATTTTCGTACTTTTAATTGCGAGGTCTAATTGGTTGTGCCATGAATTATCTTTATTGAGTAAGTTAAATGCCCCCATTATTGCTATTGACTAGGTAGAAAATCTCATTTGCTTGAGGATAAGCAAATCCCAAGTGTAGGGGTATTTCATGAGATGTCATTTTATACACTTTTTCATGGTCATTTGACCCCCTAAATCATGCAAATATGCCCAAAATATGTGCTTAATCATTTTTTTTGTATTTTTAGCATTTGGAGGATATACATGTGACTTAGACTCAATTTGGGAAGAAACGAACAAGATTACAACTCTACGCGGAATTTGATATCATAATGGCATACAGTTCATGGAGACGGCATCACAAACCCTTGTGACGGCGTCAGAAGGCCCAAGAGACGGCGTCACGATTTGTCATGACGGCGTCACGATTTGTCGTGACGGCGTCATAAGATAAAGATAACCATTTAGCTTGCGCGCGAAGTATCACATATTGTTTTAATCATAACTCCTTCATACGAACTCAGGTTTTGACGATTCAACTGCCCACGCGATCACAGCGAGAAAATCTACAACTTGGTGATCAGGTCGTGGCGACGGCGTCACAAAACAATCCTGACGCAATCAGAATGAACCGACTTATTTTTTCCTATAAATATAACTTCATAACTTCGTTTTTATCAAGCCCCCAACCCTAAGTCTAATTCTAGGGTTTGGGTAGGTGTTTTTCCAGCACCTTAGAAGATTTTATTCAATCCATAAATATCTTGTAATGGTTTGATTATCATTTATATCTTAATTCATGTCTTCAATTCCCTTTGTTGATTATGATTTCTCTTGCTTAAGTATGCTTGGCTAATTCATCTAGTATTTATTTTGGAATGCATGAAACTTATTATTAATTAATTAGATCTTATTATTTTCTTATTGATGTTGTGGATCCTCTATATTCATCATTAAGGCGTGACAAATTCAATGAGTTTAATTGATTATAGTTTATAATTCTTGTTTCCTATTGCTTCTTGTTGGTGGTGTGCATGTTAAGCTCTAGAAAACTTGCTTCTTTATTGATTGCGAAGACGTCTAGGGAAACATCATTGTGTAGAAAGGATACCATGGCAATAGTATTCATACTACCTTGCCCTAATATGGTTGATCACCTTTTAAGTGTTTGAATGCGTGTAATATACTCTTAGGAGCCTTGTAATAGTCTTCATACTACCTTACTTGTGCGTTTTCTTAACGGAATATTGCATAGAAAGTGGGTTCGTGTACTTCGCTTGTGAATTAGGAAATACTTACACATTACATTGCAAGGGTAACAAAGCAATAGGTAGAATTAGATAGCTAGCAAGGAGTAGTGCATCCTAGGTAAATACGCTTCGTTGTATAATAATTTTTTAGTTTAATTTATTTCTTGCAATTAAGAGTAGTTATTAGGTAAATCAAAACCCCTTCAAACCCGAGATTTTACTTGCATTCTAAAAAATATAAAAATACAAAAATAATCTTCTCTCAACCCTTAGACCTTAGTGACATTCGATTCGAGCCTACCCAAACTATTCCCCTAAAGAACGATAACAACCCCCGAGTCTTGCCTATACTACACTAGAACGATTAGGTACACTGCCTAGGGGATTGTAAAACTTTGGTGTTACAATCTACCGCACATCAGCAGCCCTACAGACAGAGGCCAAACAAATATAAAGTGAACATACAAACTCGGCAGCTTGCACCAGGGATTATAACACGAACAGCTTGCAGAAAGTACGTTACACGAACTACTTGCATCAGGAACTATTACACGAACAAAACTTGTAGAAGGCAGGCACTGTTACACAGACAGAAACAAAAACCATATCTTACTTTAACCGAATCTTGTAAGGTTCCCAAAGCCATTGTTGCCAATCTATCTCTTTATACTTATTTGATCTTTTCACAATCCATTCGAAGCTTTTGAGTTGGACATCTTGAATAATTTTATTCGTACTTGAAGCTTTTTTACCGAACACACGTGCATTTTGTTCTTTCCAAATAAAGTAGCTGGAAGTCCGAATAACCATTTCCCAAACACGAGATAGAACGGTGGGGACATTAACACCTTCATTAGATGAAAATAATTCATCAATATAAAACGCATTAACGATCCCTACCTTCTACCAATTGAATATTTTCTGCCAAACACTCATAGCTAAATCACAAGTGACAAGCTATGAGCACAAGATTCTACGGTGTTGTTACAACAAGGAAAAAGAACCGAGTCCAAATCTATGCCCTTCTATCTAGCTCCCCCCGAATCGGAATTATACCTTTTAGCGCCCACCACACGAAAACATGTATTTTCTTAGCCACCAATTTATTCCAAATTATCTCATGACCTCCATTTTCCACGTGTGAAATTCTCTCTTCTACTAATCTTGTTAGCTCTTTAACTTTGAACTCACCATCTTCACCAAGCTCCCACCTCCATTTATCACTACAATTACAATGAACAACGATATTTTATACAACATCTAAAAGCTCCCGAACTCCCTATTAACTCTACCCCTGATACTTCTAACCCATTCCCATTTCCATCATCACCCATCATTAACCCATAACCCCTTATCCCGCACACACCCTTCCTTCCTTATATCAAGATGATAAAGCCTAGGGAATCTATCACATAGCCATTGATTATCAACCCATCTATCTACCTAAAAACCTAATATCCCTCCCATCACCCATTATCCCATGAAAGGAAGAGTAAAACATAATCCCCATACCCTCAATCTCCCCACCAATCCATACAATATCACTCTAAACCCCACCCCCAACCCCCTCCTCCCACCCAAAGCCCTAACCTCGCCCAACCCTCGCTATTTCCATGTATGCTTCTAATCACCCTAACCCATAAACTCCCGCTCTCCCTCCTAAATCTCCACCATCACTTTCCTAATAAAGCTAAGTTTTTAGCCCTTAAAGACCCAATATTTAGCCACCCCTCAAAAAATTAAGCGATAACCAAATCCCATTTAACCCATGAAAGTTTTTTACCCTCCCAAGAAGAAATTTTTTCTAATTCTCTCAAGGTTATATAACACACTCAAAGACACGCGAAACATCAAGAAATAATTCAACGGTAAGCTACCAAGAACCGATTTACCAATGTTAGAATCCCTATGAAAGACATCGTTTTAGCTTTCCAATCCGCTAATCTTTTTTAAACTTCTCCACCACGAGACCCCAAGCATCTACCTGCCTCTTGTTCTCACCAATTCGTAACCCCAAATATGTAAACAGAATATATCGATGCCACACCACATCCATCTCGCCATGTCCGCCATATCCTCCTCATTAACTCCATTACCGTAATTTTTACTCTTATTATAGTTTACCTTTAAACCGGATACCTCTTCGAAACATTTGAGAATGTACATAGATTTAGCATTCTCTTTATTCCATTCTCTAAAAATATAGTATCATCCATGTATTGTATATGTGAAACCGTAACCTTATTTGCACCCACCACGACACCTCTAAAAGTACCCCTTCTTCACCGCCTTGGTAACAATTGCGTTGAGCCCCTCCGCTTCTAAAATAAATAGAGAATGTGATAACGGATTGATTTGTAGTTTTTGTTCTTATAAGACGCGTCCCTTTTGAGCTGGGCAGTGGGAATCGAAGCATCGGAGGGTTGCCACATAGGCAGGTGACTTGATCACCTCTCAAACATTACATACAGTCTTAGAAGTTGATTACGATGATTTATAACATAAATGATAGCTTTGAATAACTAAGATGGCTAATGAATAACTACAATGATTTACCAATGTATAGATACATAAAGTTTGTTCAAAAAAGAAAAGATACATAAAGCGTCGAGATATTTCAGAAAGAAAAAGACCAAGGAAGTAATAAAAACATCCAAAATTTTCACCAACCAGATGCTTGATTTATGTTAGAGTTACAATTGATAGAATTGTTTCAGGGGGCAATTGCATATATCCCCATTGAAACTTACATATTTGCATATATACCTAACACATGCTTAACTTGTATTGTACATCATGCATTGAAAACTTGTGTTTT
>BQNB010088851.1:0-27553 GCA_026074375.1 Tanacetum coccineum
CAAAGAAAAAGAAAATGACAGACTACTTTAGAATAAAGTGTTCAAGCGTAAAGAAGAAGTCGTCATCAAAAACACACTAAGGATAGTTCCCAAGTAGATCATTTAGGGGGAGAATGTTAGAAATAAAGAAATAATCTACTTGTAGCACTATTATAAAGTGCAGGGTCTAGAAGTGCCAAGTTAGAAAAGTTTAATAAGAATAGCTAACCAAGGCTATAAATAGTAATTTATGCCAAGGTTAGATGTAACAACTTCATTTAATCAAAAGGCAAGTTAGGTATTTTCTCTCTTTAAACACACACACTAATTACACCTTGATCTTCACACACTAAACATCAATCAAGATCTATTGGTTAATAGAGGCATGTTATATCGCCTTTTGTGCCCCATCTAATGCTTTTCAATGATGTGTAGAACCAAAAAGAATATCAGATTTCAACGAAGACTCGTTTATGATAGATACAGATGCACATCTCAAAGAATTGTTCCTGCCCTTCCGATGTTTTTCACATCTCTATTGCAATTTGATGATTTGTTAAAGAATATTGATGAAAAAAATGGTTGACCGGAAAACTAGGGTTTTAGCCGGAATTCATGAGGTTTGGCTAGATTTGAGATTTGAGATGTAGAAGATGGATATGAATAAAATGACCAAATTACCCTTGAAGATAGTGTAAAATGACACATTTAAAAGTTCAGAAAGCATAATGAGTTGTATATGTGAGTACATAGAGTATTAATGGCTTTTACCCAAAAAAATAGCAGTATAAGCAAAATTAGCACAAGTAGACGGTAGACGCGAAAAGACATAAAATTATAATAGCATTAGATAAGTAAACAAAAGTAGATGCAAAATAATATAAGACAATAATAGATCTATTGTTTGTGAGGTTGGTACTTGATGATACACAAATAGAGCGATATCAATTGGGGGGCTAAATAAGGGGAAAATCATTACTTAGCGGAATGAAATTAGGATGGACTAATGCTATCTTGAGCAGAGAGTCTGCTAAGATAAGATAGCCGTTAGTCTCACTGTGGGAGGGGATCCCACGGTCAACCTCGGGAGTGAGAATTGGTATGGATATAGATGGTACGAGATTGAGTGAGAGTTAGAATATGTGTGAAAGAACATGCCTTGTGATACCAAAGTGTTTGGTATTTATAGTGGGTCTCCCCTTGTCGTCATCCGGGGATGACGTATGCAGGAGCTTGCTATTACCCGCTGGGTAATAGCCTGCCTGTGATGTCGCTCTCTTGTCAGATGAGTCTTTCAATTGTTATTATTTAACTTGCGGTTGTACCTTCCGGGCGTTCGGTCACGGGTAACAGATTTTATGCTGTTTGAGGAAAGCTTGGCCTGCACTCTTTTCTAGCGTATATGTCGTTTCCATTTTGGGCGGTTTGCGTGATTCGTGACTCAGAGTCCAGTCATTGTTCTTTGCGACGGAAGAGTGTTCCGCACGATAGGTATGGACGGCGGTTATAGACCCACCGTCCAGTATTTATACCGCGGTCTTGTATATGCGGCGGCCTATTTTCTTGGTTTTGGGTGTTATCTTCTTTTATCTTGTTTGGCTAAGTTATAGGGCGTGATCCGCCCTATACGTCATCATGTCCCCCCAGTCTAGTTATATTGTATCCTCTGAGGAAATTTATCTAGACTTCGATTAATCGGGCTGCCCATTATTTTTGCGTGCCTTATTGCCAGTGCGTTCCACGTGTCAAATGCTTGTTTATCATGCTTATGTGCTTCTGCCGTAAGATTACTGACTGATGTGACAGTTGCCGGCGTTTCCATCCAACCGTTAACCTTCTTTAAATCCTGTCTGTTGATTTTGAGACTTGATTTCCACCATTCATCTGGGAAATAAAGCGTCGTGTCTCTTCCTAAGCCATTAGATAAGTCGCCTCGATTCTTGTGCAACACCTGTAAAAAGGGTTTTCGCTTTTCCCCACTTCTTTTACTGCTTCCAAAAATTTCAAAAAGCTTCCCAATCTTCCTTGATTTTGCTTCTGCTTTCGTCGGCTATCCCTTCCTAGTTGCAATCCAAGGTGCTTTATTTCTCCTTTCATCATGTCACTTGATTCATTTCATTCCAACTTAACCGCCTTAGAATTTGACACTTTTTGCAAGGATTACGGGATTGGAAGTGAGTTTGGCCCAGAATTACCTGGGCCTAACGACACTATTAGAGATTTTCCTGCGGGAAAGATTGGCGTGTATACTCTGTTCTTTGAGTTTGCCAATTTCTGCCTCCCACTTTCCACGTTTTTTCTACGGGTTTTGTCCCATTTTAGGATTCATATTTCTCATATTTCCATTCTTGGGGCTGCCCGTGTGAGCCATTTTGAAATTAGTTGCCGAGCACATGGTGGTACTCCTTCCGTTCATCTTTTTTGCTAGTTTTATTTAGCTACTGGTTTTCCCACCGGGTGGGTTACTTTTGAGAAAAGGAGAAAGAAAAATAATATTATCGTTCCAACATGTTATACCGATCCCTTTGATTCTTTAAAAGGGTGGAGAGAGAAATTTTTATGGGTGAATGCCTCCATGGCTCCAATCGCCATGTGTTGGTATACTGGGAAGGAATTCCCTCGGGATCCTGCCATAGATGGGGTTGATGGGGATATGGTTTTGGAAACTTTGTTAAACGATAACCCTACCCGAATTAGGAGTTATCCAGAGGAGTTTCTTGTCTTGATAGGGTTAAGTCGTATGTGGTACGCCCCTGCGGCCTGCCCTGTTTTTTATGATGATGATGAGGAGGGTAGGTGCTTAGGGTTTACCATTTATATATATGTTTACTTCATTGTCATCTATTTTTCTGACTTCTCATTTTTTTATAGATATGAATCTTCAAAACTTTATTAGGGTTCCTAACCCCTATATGTTGTTTGCGCTGAGAAGAAGTTGGCGGAGAATGAGAGGCCCTTGCTTGAGCAAACTACGGACATTGTGACCCAGCCGTCCGATCATATTGTGAATTTGGGTTCGGTCCCTATGAACCAAGTGCCTTCGGTTGCCACTATTCCCCCTCCTACTAATGTTAAAAAGAGGTCTCCAGTTCAAGCTTCAGCCTTAGAGTCAGCTTCCAAAAAAGGGAAGAGTGTGGGGGGATCTAGCTCCAGTGATCCTATGGCCGGAGAGTCTGTTTCCATGGTCGATGATGTCTTGTCCATCCAGCCGTCTGAGAATTCATCCCCGTCCGCTACTTCCAAGGCCGGGGAGTTTATTCCTGGTATTACATCTGCTGCTTCCAAGCGATTGACTGTCAAGGGTAAAAAAACTTGCTGCCTTCAGAAAGCCCTTGTCGAAGAAAGGCCAGTTGGTTATTTGTCCCCCCAAGTCTGTCATGGGGGAATCTACGGTTGGCTCTCGTCATGAGGCCGCGAATGATTTGTGCTCTTCAGAGGATGGTTCCCAACAACTTATTTCGAGGGGAAGTTCCAAAACTTCTGCCTCTTTATCTTTTGCGTCCACACACTCTGATCTGTTGGTTTTTGCCCATCCTGAGCCTCGATCCGAGCCCATGGCACATCATATCCCGAGGATTGTTTTTGACCCGGTAAAGGATTCTGCTGAGACTCCTTTTAAGGATCATTTTATACTTCCATGAGTGTGGACCCGTCTGTTGCTAAATACATATATCATCTGGACTAGGAGTTAACTAATGATTTCATCATGGATAAAGGGCCATTATGCCACAGTTTTATTGACCATCTCGCCACTCGTAGCCAATTTGCATGTCTCCGGCCTTTGCCACATCAGGACGTTTGTGACCGGGCCAATGAGGCTGCCGCCCAACACATTACTATGTTTTTGAGATCCGTCTTCGGTTAAAACATGTTGAGCTTGCAAGAGGTACGCTTAAAAGGAGGTTGGCCTGCCGTAATGCGGCGTTGGAAAAGAAGGACACTGAGATAGAGCGTCTCCAAAAGCTTTTGAATGAGAAACCCCCAGGGGAAATGGCCCGGTTGAGGTTAGGTTTTGAGGGGGCGGAAAGAGAGGTGCTTAGTTTGAGAAAACAGGTGGAAGATCTGGAAGTCGAAGCTGGTAAGGTTCCGGGATTGGAAGCTGCATATTCCCACATGGAGATGGATTTTTCTACCATTAATGGGAAATATCAAGACCTTCTTCGCGAGAAGGAGCAATTGGAGTTTCGCAATGCTAGCCTCCGAGGGCAGGTTGATGGGGAAGCCCATGTTAAGGCTGAGTTTGCCCGAATGTTAGATGAGCAGCAACGACAGTTTGATGAGCGATTGGTGGTGTTGGATGCCCGCCTTGATAATATTGATAAGGAGACAGATGAGTAATTTGCCCCTATGTTGAGGGATGCTAAAGCGACTAAATAGTTCCTTATTGGAAAAGGCTTTCGCTACTTATTGAACAAGTTTAAGGAGAGTGATTTACTCGGATCTCGCCTTGGTGCTTGTATCTCCGCAACTATTTCTGATGGCATGAGGCAAGGTTTGGAAGCTGGGTTTGTTCACGGGAAGAAGGGTAATGATATCGACTCTATCCTTGCTTACAACCCGAACGCAGCAGAAGTTTACGCGGATGCCCTGAATGCGCTGAACGACGTGCCATTTCCCCTACTTGAGCATGTTGAGGGTTGTGCTGAGGAACCGTTTTCATACCTGGAAGCTTTACTTGTTATGGGGTGCACGTCTATATAGGATGAGGCTGTTACTTCGACTAATCCTGCATCCGGTTCTACTTCCTCCGCCAGTGGTGTGGTTGATCAATTCATCATTGCACCGAGCGTCCCTTATGCGGGGGATGCTGGTGAGTCAGAAGATGTGCCAGTTAGGACCGTTGAGTCAGAAGATGTGCCAGTTAGAACTGCGCCTATGATAATTGAAGATTTTTCCTAGGTTATAGTATCCTAAAATACTATGACTATATATCTACATATTCTTATTCATTCAAATTTCTATAAGAATACTCACAGTTGACTTTTGTTGACTTATTTTACGCTAAACAGTTACGGTTTAACCGACTGTAAAAATATCAAATATTATTATTAACTACTCACTTTTGAGTTAAGTTTCTATTTTCTAAACGACTACGGTCGCATAAAATCACTTTCCAGGAAACCTTCCCGAGCTCAGCGAAAAACGGCAAAAACGCGTACCGACACGACAAGAAGTCAAAACTCGTCTAAAAATCTCAAATAAGTAAAATAAACTTATTTTAACTATTAATTGATGATTTCATAAAAAACGTTTGCATAAAACGCGAAAGTTTCGAGTTACGCTTAAAATTAACGGGAAACGAAAAAACAACGCAAGTCCGCGCTTGTTAGAGATATCATTTCATCACCAAAAACACAAAAAAGAGAAAAGATTTTTAGAGAGAGAAAGGACTAGAGAGAGAAAGTAAAATGAGAGAAAATAGTTACTTGCTTAAAGAGAATATTGGAAGCAACAACACCCTCTCCATACTTAGAGAGGGCTTTATATAGTACATAGAGTGGACAAGCCTTATGGGATTTCTTATGTTTCATTTGGGCCGGACCAACTAAGAATGGGCTTTAAGCCCGACAACTAGGCCCTATTAGCTTAAGTGAATTATCGTAAACTACGTTTTACTTATACAAGGCTCGGGAATATTTAATGACCATCACTTTAATAAAAACACGGCTAACAATCTACCCCTAAGGGATGGTCATTCAATTGTGGATCCTTCTTGTGACGTCTTGAGTCTTAAAGCCTTGTATTCTTGGGAATTCTTTTTGAAGTTCCATTTGCATGATTGTGATCTTAGATCTTGATCTTTAACTTGATATTCTTTGACAAAATACTGATATCGTAGTCTTTGGCCTTGATTTGTCTTGACTACTAAGATCTCTGAATCTTTATCCTTGAATTTTTATGCCGCCTTGCTATCTTGTGTCTCCGCCCTCATGCTCAAGATCTTGAAAGCTTGCTAACAATCTCCCTCAATATTTTCTTTAACATGATTACTTGTACCACATCATGGTAGGAGTAGTACTTGATCCACTTGTAAAATATATCTTTGTTAGTGTCCGGGAATCTTGTCAAAAAGGTTCTTTTGAGGAAGTGCTTGTACATCAGAGATTGCGAAAGACTTTGATAGTTTGAGCTTTCATCATGTATTAATCTTTGTCGATTGAGCATGAGGTCTTGAATCTTGACTCGTCATAGACTAGAAGTTGCTACTGTCGGGAAAACCTACAAGTATAGGTTAGAGATAAACATATATGGACGAAATTATCTTTGTCACTTCGTCGAATACGGTTGCAATAACCACGGTTCCCCGTTAATCAGTATAAATACTGCCTATAATCAGGTAGAATTCAAAAGAATCTCCTTAATAGGGTTTCGCAGCTGCGCTAGCCGTTCTCGTTACCGGAGCGTCTCAAAGCAGACAACACGGTAAGAGTGAATCAGATAGTTACTATCTTTCTGATTGAGTCATCAATTCATATACTGGACCAAAAACGATATCTAGTTGACACAAGCTTGCTTCATTTAGAATCCCGCAAGTCACCTACTGCAGAGCTATTTGATGTTGACTCTGAAAGGATTTTCATTCATCACTATGAATACTAAAGAGTATCACTCTGAATGTTTTGGCAATTACCACAAGTATAATGCGTAGGACTTTTTGATACCAAATGTTGTATAATGATGTACGACATTTTGTATATTGGAATTTGTGTCCTAGTGAGATTGTTGCTTGATACTCGATGGCTCTAAGACTCTATAAGTGCACATTTGTTATTTGGTAATCGAAGGCTGGAGCAGACTGCCACCTTTTCAATATCAACGTTCTCGAATGAGAAAGCTGATAGAAACGTGTTGATCTCCGTGAGAAATGAAAAAAACTTCTTTTAAGAGAAGCCTGAGTAGCCCCCTTTGGGGATGGTTGTAACTTGCATCACTGGGTTCAATATGACTTAGTCTCAATACAGATCATCATTGTGATTATCGATAGAGTATGCATTGACCCGGTTTCTGCCTAAAGTTGTATGGAGGGCTTTTTTCTTTTCCCTCTTTATCCATACATTTCTTTTTAATTCTTCAAACCCTTCAATGTTAAACAACGCGTCCTCATTATCACCTTGTTGGGTTTGTTCCGGTGATAACTCATGCCTTGTATAACATTATTCCTGATCTCACTTACTCTTTTTTTCAATCATACCTAGGACTTCTACTCTATCTAATGGAGTGTTCCTGGATAGATCCATCCGGTTCTGGCTAGATCATGAAACGAGGATACCTAACCATAACCGACTTAATTAAACTCATTGAAAAACCTAATAGTTGGTCAGAGTCCTTTGGGTAATGCCATAGAAGATCCTATAAAACCATAATGAAAAATCAATCAACGTGTCTGAGAAATCATTTATGACACATTGAGAGTTTCAAGAGTTACCAAAAAGCTCCCTTACACATATGCACCATATTATGAAAGAGTTTTGCACATGCGAGGTTTGGGACAGCACTTATAGATTGAAAATCGTATCCATATTAAGCTTTATTGATCACTTTTTAATTACTATTCTCTCCCTCAAAAATTGCATATGTGTTGACAATTTTTGGAAATATTAGTAAATTAAAAACAAGTTAATGTCTGGTAATTCACATGAGTCTAACTAAGTCTCGGGAGAACATGAGAGCATGCTGAATGAATCTTATTATTATACTCCCCTTCAATAATAGATTAGAGTGAAAACTTGGAGTGGGAGTTTGTTGAGCACACAATTTTGAAAGAATTTAAAATTTTCTTTTTGAAAAATATCTTGAAAAATTATGCTCAACAGGAAAATGATTTATATTATCTTATTAAACTATCATTTCCTTGGGTAGCTTCTCTGAGCATTCACAAACTATGAAACGTTAGTATGGCATTTGATCAAGACCGAGAAGATATGAACTTCCCGTTGTTTAGGATAAATGTACATAAATGAACATTTTCTTTTCTTTAGAGACCGAGTCCTAAGCTGACATTTACTTAAAAGTAAAAGAAAATTTTGAAGAGACATGTTTTAAAAACGTTTGAAACTCTTGCTCGAACTTCATTTATGTACTTGTGTTAATATTTATCAACATTTCTAGGTGCGTAAATGTTATCGATTGTCAAGAGACTGTCGAGAAGAGTATTTTGTATTTTTGAATTTTTTTTTTTTTTTTTTTTTCATTTTGAATTGCTTTATAGGTTTTATAATTTTATATTTTGTTTTTTGATAGATATTTACAGTTGTGTAATGTTTTAGACACACAAAAGAAGATATGAGAGAATGTGTCTAAAAGCATTAAAACTTGGTTTCAAAAAGCTCCCCCTCAAAAATTGATCCACTTATAAAGAATGAATAAAAAGAAAAGGGATTGGGTCGGGTGTTTTGGGCTTGGTTATAAGGGTGTGTTATAAAGATAACGACCGTTATCTCTTATATTATAAAGAGATAACGATGTTAGGGTTTAAGGACTTTTGGTGAAATTAGTGATTAACATTTAGGGCATTTTGGGTATTTTGAGGATTTTGTCTTTTTGAGTTTGACCAGAGTTGACTTGTTGACCAATGGTTGACTTTTTGACCCTTCTTGCTATCAAATCCCCGGCTCTTGTGCACTCTATCCGTTCTCGTGTCCGTGTTTATCCGATTTTGACCGTTTTCTTGAGATTTTTGCAATATCCGTACCTACACAATCATAAAGATAAAACAAGCAATATATAAGCATTTTATGCACAATTTTATCTTTTTAGGGACATTTTTGGTATACAAATGTTATGTGTATCCTCACATATCAATCCTCACACACATCATCCCAATTCATGTATAACACTTAGAATAGGTATTTTTGGGGTTAAAGGCTTGCCAAACCTTTGATCCAAACCTCCCTTGGTAACACAATCATCACAACAAGAAGAATCAAAGTTAGGAGGAGTTCTTGAAGAATTTGGTTGAACTTGCTTGATGTTCATCCATATTTCTAGATTTTAATCCATCCAATGAGGTGTTAGTGAAGTGTAATTTGAATCTATAAGCGATTGTGACAGAATTGTTCATAGTTTCCGGGTTTTGCTTTGAATATAATAAAGTGTTCTTGGGAAATTCTTGTAAAATCACCATCATTTGCTCTTGGAGTTTGGTATAATCTTGTTTATCCTTTGAATATGATTATTATTGAATTGTTTGAGTTCATAATGTGTTTTATTACTTCTTTGATTATGGAGTAGTAATCTTATGTTTGTTTGGGCGATATGTGATCTTGGATATAGAGTGTTTGGATATGAGTTTATTGAATTGGTAAAACATATTTTATATAAGAAAATAGGCCGAAAGGTTTCTTTATACATATGTTCTATCAATCCATCTAATATATTGGCTATAATAACTTATAAAGTCCGAAAGGATTTGTTGTTATTAATCGATATAATCACTAGTTATATTTAAAGGCCGAAAGGATTTATAACTTGTGATAACTCTATTTTCTAAACTTATAAACACTATTCCAAACACATCATTATCTAAGTGATCATTGCTAAACAAACATACTTTAATTCTTTGTTTGAATAATCTTTTTAATCGCTTTCGTTATAACATTTGATATATGCAAGATTTGGTTAATTTGATCCGTGACAATCTTATTAGCCTTAGCACCATAATTACAAACTGTGAAAACTTCAATTATCATGGAACGACCTGGACTTACCTAAAAGCTATACTATACACGAACGGGTATACTTCCCGAGTGTTTTGTTTTTAGTAAAAATTAGTATTTCTAGTATTATAAATCTAAAGCTTAGAAAACACACATCAGTGTTCTCATTTACCACCACCTGATCTTCATCGTCATGAGGCATGGTGTTCTCATTTACAGGTATTGTGACACTACCATCCATTTCTTGGGAAGGGTACTCATCATCATTATATGCAATGTTATCGACACATAGAGTGATAGGTTCGGTGTCATATGGAAATATATTTTCCAAAAAATCAACATCACGTGACACAAAATATTCTAGCTTCTATAAGTCAAATAACCTCCACCCTTTTTGCCCATATGGGTACCCGACAAAAACACATTTTTAACTACGGCTGGCAAACTTATCCCCTGTTTTTGTATGTGCGTAACATAAACAACCGATTGTACGCAGGTGATTATATGGTGGTTCTACATTATGAAGAACTATGTATGGAGTTTTCCCATTTAAGATAGAGGAAGGAGTATGGTTAATAAGATAGGCGGCAGTTAAAATACACTCGCCCCAGAAATCAATAGGAAGATAACTTTGTAATCTTAGTGCACAAGCAACATTTAAGATATGTCGATGTTTTCGTTTAACTCGACCATTTTGTTGAGGTGTACCCACACATGATGTTTGGAATATGATCCCTTCATCAATAAAAAATAGTTTCATACAAGTAAATTCGGTTCCATTATCACTTCGAACAATTTTAACATGTTTGTTAAATTGTCTTTTAACCATGGCTAAAAACATCTTCATACTTTCGAAAACTTCAGAGTTGTGTACAAGCAAATACACCCAAACAGAGTGAGAAAAATCATCAACAATTATTAAGAAATACGATGCACCACAAGACGAGGTTGTTTTATATGGTCCCCACAAATCACAATGAATAAGCTCAAATATAGATGCTACTTTATTATCACTAACCAGAAATTTTTCACAAGATTGTTTTGCACGATGATACACATCACAACTTTGACTTACTTCTCTATCCTTTTTATTTAGGTTTACCTGAGGAAGAAGCTTTAAAACTTCTAGCGAGGGATGACCTAACCGTTTGTGCCAAAGATAAAAAGGAATGGTTGTTGTTGTCTTGAAAGCTCTAGTCGGCGGCATCTCTCTGAAGTAAAATAGTCCACCATCCATTCTTTCACCTGCACCAATCACCGTCCTCGAATTGAGATCTTGTATAACACATATGTTCGGTGTAAACTAAACTATACAATTTCCTTCATCTAATAGTTATGGGACAGAAAGCAAATTACAAATTAACCCATGTACATATAAAACATTTCTTAAAACAAAACCATTATCAAAACAAACATCTCCTTCTTTTTTTAGCCATAGCTATATTGCCATCAGGTAGCTCGACAAGCCATTAGACTATCTCCTTTAAGTAGGAGAGGTCTTCTATTATACCTGTCATATGGTGTGATGCCCCTAAATCAATAATCCAAAAGTATTTACCATTAATTTTTTTAATAGAACCTGATTGGTTCTTTAACATTTTGAGTAGCGTTTCCCATTGTTTTGGGTTTAGACCTAGAAGCGGGATAACATTAGTATCATTCATTCCATTGTTGGTTTCAATGCCTCCTGTTGCTGTTGTTGGTCGGTCATCTTTCTCATGTGTCATTTTCTTAATCGACAATTTCTTTTTTTTCTTTTAGGGATTGTATCAAGGCTCTGGTACCATGATAAATTTCTTGTTTTCTGTCTCTCATTGATCACCCAAAAAGGGGTATTTATACAAGAACTTTAGCTTAAATTCTAAGCCACTTAATTCTAGAATTATGATAAATAAGGTAACTAGATAATAGACTAATATCAAATCCCATAATATGAGATTTGATATATCTTCACTTAATACTCCTTATGAAATATAGGATGATACATTGACCAGAGATTTAACTTCAACAGACAAAGCAACAGATCAAAATTTGAAAGGCCTTGTGACTGTCGGCCAGATGTTAATAGAGAAACCTGTTTCTCGGGTGAACTTTGATACCGGGGTGTTTGAAGCACTCCCAGATGGTGGTACCAACTGTGAAGCATTGAAAAAGTATGCATGTAATTAACTTAAATAGACTTGCTACCCTTTGATGAGTAGTAGTCTGGTAACCTGGTATTAATGATTTGTTTTTTTTTGCAAATGCAGGTTCGCGAAAGAACTCTCAGATGAACGGAAACAATGGGAGTGCTTAATATGAAAGTGGGAGTCTTCAGGTGAAAAAGTCATAAGGAATCATCCGAAATAATTGTCTTGCAAGTTTTACGTATCATATCATTAGGTGACAAGTTGTAATAAACATTTGATGTATCTAGCTCATTAAAATTTAGTTTGATTTCTATATGTATCAGGAATAATTATAAACTCTTCCGTTAATTATACAAACTCTTTACTCTTGATTTTTTGTTGGGCGATTGCTTCAAATTGTGTTAGACCAACAAATGGGCCGGACACACATAGCACAGTTTAATTTGTACATACTTTATTTTTGAATTTAGGATCCCAAATATCCAAAATGGTATGTATAGGTTCAAGTTTTGCTTATCATATCTTAAACAATCGAACATGCACACTCGAAGTGATCAGTTTTTGTTTAAGGTGTCTGTATGTTTTTATGTCATAGATGCGCGTTGAAATTATATTGAAAATCTTGAAGTTGATAAGGCATTCAAGATGATGAGTGAAAACAATGAAACATAGAATTAGTGTTAAATAATTCTTATCAATTCACTACAACAAAAGGACCTTTGGTCACGGGGACTTCTTAGCAACGACAAGGTGCTACAGGTCCCATTTTCAACACTGGTTTTGTTACAAGTTTGAGTGGTGACACACACTTTTAGCGACGACACACGTCGTCGTTGAATGTGTATAATAAATAAATAGTACGGAGTAATAGTTTTTATATTATATAATCTTTTTTATTAAAAAAAGATAATTTACCTCACCCAAAAAATATTTAACGAGCTAAAAGTATATATAAATTTAATAATATTTATTTTAAGATTAAATAATTTATTTCATTAAAAAGCATTAATATAAAATTAAATACTATTTTTATGAATAGGTATATACCTTTAGTGTCGACACGTGTTGTCGCTAAATGTATATATCAATTAATATTAATTTAAATTTATATATAATTGTTAAAATTAATTTTAAAGAATATAAAACTTAGTTTATTGACAAAAGTAATATTATAATTAATAAATTATAAAAATTATTTTGGTTGTTAAAATGTGTTTAAGTTGTAAAGGTAGTTAATTATATATCATCAATACTTTTGTATACGTACGTGTGTCAATTAAAAGACGTTCTTTCATATATGCATTATCATGAAGTAGTTAAGTTGGATCATAAACATAACTCAACTTATGTTAGGATTCATAACACACCTAATAACATTTGACACTATTCAAGCTACCTATATGATATCATTGTAAGTTGCTTATGGTTGTACAAGTGGGACAAGATCATAAGAGAAGTTGAGTTATCTTTAGGATCCAATTTAAGTATTTCAATATGCTTCTTCACCATTAACCGTCGTGTACCATCATCGTAAAGCACATTTAGTGAGAAGCATTGGGAATTATTTAAGAGCGTTAAGATTTGTAAAATCTCAACTTAATTTGACCACTGATTAACAAGATAATGTTGTTCATGACCATTGGTTAAGATCATAACAGAAGTTGAGTTATCTTTAAGATCTAACTTAAGTACTTCACGATAATTCTTCACCAAATGGAAAAAATTACTACCATTATTGTTACCTTAGACGCCATGAGTGCCCTTTGGTATAGGATCAAGTGTCGTAAACCACAAAGTTTTTTTATGAGAAAGTACGTAAATATAGATGATGTGTTCTAGCATTGTTACAACTAGTTTTATTATGATCTTTTTGGTTTTTAGTGGTAATCAATTAGTGTAGGGTAAGGAGGCTCTTATAAAGAATTTTTAAGAAATGAGATTCTAAAGAACCATATAACAATTCTTGATCTTTATGTTTCCATCAGCATATGAACAATAATGATGCTTCTTCATAATTAACCATGGCTTCTCTGATGGTTTATGACCGGTGTGTTTAACATCTCTTGTATATCAATATTATCTCGACTGATTTGTTTAATGTATTATATTCAGCCAACGTGATTGATTACCACCTTTCACATGCTTTCCTACTTTCCCCTCATCTCCATGAATCGCCTTAATAACCCTCGCCTATAGAGACGCATTATAAGTATAAAACCTCCACACCCATTTGCACATTAGACCTCTATTCAAGGCATATAAACTTGAAACACCAAGACCCCCTTTCTCTTTAGGAGCCAACACGTTATTCCATTTTACCCATGTAGATTTCTTACTCTTAAGCTCATGACTGTTAAAAAAATGACTACGGATAAATTCTAACATACGAATCACACTCAAATGGACTCTAAAAATCGACATGTGAAATTAGGCATCGATCCTAATACTGATTTAAGGAGGGTTAACCTACCCCCAATTGAGAGCGCTTTCATTTTCCATTTGGATAACCGCGCCATCACCTTATCAACGACCTCGTTTCAAGCTTGAATTCGCGACATTAACCCTCCACTTTCATACCTAAATAAGAAAAAGGAGTCTTAAGAATAAGGCAACCAAGTTTTTTCGCTGCACACTTAACCTTATCATTCTCCACAAGAACCCCCATCATTTTACTTTTGCTCATGTTAATCCGCAAACTTGATGCACGGTAAAAACACTCCAACATGTGAACTAAAGTATTAATGTTACCTTCATACCATTGTCCCATAAAAACCGCATTGTCCACGTAAAATATATGAGAAAGATTCAATGAAGAGCTTAACTTAATTCCTTTAAACATTCCAGCATCCACCACACGTTGAAACGATAAATGCAAGCTTTCCATAATTAATATGAACAAGAACGGGGATAACGAATCACATTGCTTGCGACCTTTAAAAAATTGAAATTCCTCCGTTGGGCTACCATTAATAATAATTGAACCTCTCAAAGATATAAGGCAACTTTGGATCCAATTACACCACTTATCACCAAAACCAAACTTTTTCAAAACATCGTCCAAAAAATCCCATCGAACCGAGTCATAAGCTTTCTCAAAATCAACCTTAAATATTAACGATTGTTTCTTTTTCGAATTGCACCATTGTAACACTTCATTGTTTCTTTTTCGTCTAAAATTTGTCTATCTGCGATAAAAGCTGATTGCACCTCGTTAATAATATCCCCCAAAACACCAACAAGACGGTTCACCATAATTTTTGCAATGATCTTATACAGACTTCCAATAAGACTAATTGGTCTAAAGTCTTTTACCAAATTAGCATCCGGAATTTTCGAAATCAAAGCAATAAAAGATAAATTGCAACCTTTAGGAATATCACCATATGTAAATAATTGCATAACAGCTTCGAACACGTCATTTCAATAATCTTCCAGAATCGACGATAAAATCCAAATGTGAAGCCATCCGGCCCAGGAGATTTGTCGGTCCCACAATCCCAAACCGCCCTCTTTATCTCCTCTTTAGACACATCAAACTTCAATTCAACCTGTTGATCCAAGGATATAGTTTTTGGATAATTCATATCAATAGACGCTCGACTAACATCAGGTTTGTCAAATCTACTTTTAAAATGTTGAAAAAATTCATGTTTAACCATATTCGGACTTTCAGTCCAAATCCCATCAACCATAAAACCAATTGAACTAGTATTACGAGTATGTGAGATGTGTTTCTATTTTTAAATGTTAGGAGTTGTTACTAAAAGGCATTTTAAGAAATTCGCATGACTTTTTTTAATGAAATTTAAGTTTTTAAGAAATGAAGATAAATACTTTATATGTAGTATAGATATAGATATGGGTGAGAATTGTTAAGGCAACTAATCTATTAAGTCAAGAACTTAAGTTTAAAAAAGTATTTTAAGAATTTAACACTACTTGCTTTAAAGTTTTTTAAGTTTTAAGAACCACATACCTGCTTTTTATGAAGTATATATAACAATATTTAACATCGTCGTTATACGCGAGTGTGGAAGTCAACCTAAGGCTACCCAAAATGATTAGTCGGCCATGTGGGTTTATGTAGGTCTCATGTAGGTCGCCCCATTGTGGGGAAGTGGGTCTTTGTGGGTCGTCAAGTTCATTTTGGAGATACAGGTTGGGAACTCGATCGATTATGTGTTTGTGTTGTGTATGTATGTTTTATTAATTAAAATGTATTTTTGTGGGGTATGCTTTTTGTAGTGTAGGTCGCTTTAGTATGCCTAAAAGATCGCATGTAGGTCGTTGAAGAAAGAAAACTAAGATGACAAGAAAAATATAAGACGTTGTAGATCACTGTTGTGAGTAGCCTAAATAGTCGGTTACTCTGACTTTATCTCAAAAATTCATTACGTGTCACAAAATGAACCACAACTTATAAAAAAATTCAACCATAAACTGAAAATAAAAAAAATAAAATTAATAAAAAAAAGAAAAAAAATGAGAAACACGATTAGAACATTTGATATGTAGAGCTGAAAACATTAGAACGAACTGATAGGTATGTCGGAGCATTTGTACCATATAACCATAATACCCAGTTTGGTTCTTCACCAAAATCTACATGGTTTGGAAAATAACAAGAAAAAATGAATAAAACATTCACATATTTATAATACTAGATGGTTATCGTGCATATCAACAAGATTTTATAACGACAAGTTTTTATATTATTCATTATCATTAATTACGAACTAAAAGGATGACAAAAAAAGGTTGTAATTATGAATATAAAATAAGCTTTATCAAAACTGATCTTGAAAATAAAATGCTTAAAAATGACACATGTCCCTTAAATAATAATCAACGACTCACCTTAAAAATTTCATTCAGCATTTATTCTATCCCAAAATAAACCACACAAATATTAACCTTACAAAAAAATAAAGCAAACCGCGAGCGAGTCCGCCAGCGATTTTGATGCAACAATCAGATCCAACAACATCAAAACGATTAAAACATATTAAATCGTAAAACAAAACGATTTATGATGAATGGAATTCGTAAAGATCAAAAAAAACCCCAAAATTTATGAACCCAAAAACCCTAATCAATTTGATAAACATATGAAATACAATTATCTGGAACAAAAAACCCTCATTAAAAAGTGTTTAACATCAGCAAATCTAAACAATCTTTTACAGGATATGAATTGATGTTCAAGGTTAGTGATTATTTTAATTTTGTGTTAAAATTAATTCGTGATTAATTATTATGATTTTGTTAACTTCCAGCTTTAATGTTTTATTTGTTGTTAATGCTCAGTACTTTTGTTGAATTTTTTGTTATAAAGGTTCATTGTTATTATGATATGCTAAATCTGATAATAATGTTTGAAACAAATTCATATTTTTAAGGAAACTTTAAAAAAAATGAAATACATAACTGAAAGAATTTATCATAATGTAACAATTTACCATAATTTTTAGGGAAATCAATTTGAATGCACAAATCGTTTCCTTTCTTATTCAGCAACTTTTTAAAATTTGAATTTTCAAGTAAACCTAATCCACACACTATAAATTGGTCCATCATTGATCGAACCGTTTTTTTCCCAATGATTTTGATTTTTTTAGGCTACATTGCAGTTCACATAATCATTGCTTTCCATTGCAAATCATGAGGTATGTTTTTATTGTAGTTTACAATGCGATTTTTGCTATGAATTTTTATCTCCATTTTACTTACTCCATATCTTTGATTAGGTATTTATACGGTTAATACGGGTTGCATAGCATCTTTAACACATAAAAAAACAAAAAAAGTTGAATTTGTTGTTGTATCGAACATTCTATTGGAAACTTTAACAGTATTTGTCTTTGATGAATTTGTTGTTGTATTTGATCCTTATGGCTAAATTTGTTAGATGATATCATTTCATCACCATAAACACAAAATAATAGAAAAGATTTTAAAAAGAGAAAAAATAGAGAGAAAAATAAAAGAGAGAAAAATGATTACTTGCACTGGGTTTGTTTGTAATGTGGTTGGGCCGAACCACTTACTAATGGGCTTTAAGCCCGACACTAAGGCCCAACTAGCTTAGAGTAATTCCTGTAAAACTATGTTTTCCTATACAAGGCTCAAAATTGATAATGACCATCACTTTACTAAAAACACGGCTAACAATCTCCCCCTAAGGGGTGGTCATTTAATTATGGATCCTTCTTGTGACGTCTTAAGTCTTGGAGCCTTGTGTTCTTGGGAATTCTTTTTGAAGATCCTTCCGCATGCTTGTGATCTTGGATCTTGATCTTTAACTTGATATACTTTGACAAAATACTAATATCGTGGTCTTTGGCCTTGATTTATCTTGACTATTGAGATCTCTAAATCTTTATCCTTGAATCTTTATGCCGCCTTGTAATCTGGTGTCTCCACCCTCATGCTCAAGGTCTTGGAAGCTTGCTAACAATCTCCCTCAACATTTTCTTTAACTTGATTATATGGACCACATAATGGTAGGATTAGTGCTTGATCCACTTGTAAGATATATCTATGTTATTGTCCGGCAATCTTGTCAAAAATATTCTTTTGAGGAAGTGCTTGTACATCAGAGATTGCGGAAGACTTTGATAGTTTGAGCTTTCATCATGTATATATCTTTGTCGATTGAGCATGAGGTCTTGAATCTTGACTTTGCTGGAATGAGGTTGTAACGCCGTCACTTATACCTGAAAATTAATGTTAGTGATAAGCAGCAGATATGGACGAAATATGACTTTGTCATTCGTCTTGAGTTCGGTTACATTAACCTCTGGTTCCGTAAAGACCGTTTTACAGTATAAATACTGTACCTGTGATCAGGTAGGTTCAATTTAGAAAAACCTCCTTGACAGGGTTTCCAGCTCAAAGTATTAGATCCTCTAACGCAATTGCATTAGATTCACCGTACTTGCTTGTTCTCATTACCAGAACGTCTCAAAGCAGACAGCACGGTAAGAGTAAATCAGATAGTTACTGTCTTTCTGATTGAGTCATCAATTCATATACTGGACCAAAATCAATATCCTATTTACACAAGCTTGATTCATTTGGAATCTCGCAAGTCACCTACCAAGAGCTTGTTTGATGTTGGCTCAAGAAGGATTTCCATCGTCACTGTGAATACTAAAGAGTATCACTCTGATGTTCTGGCAATTATCACAAGGATAATGTGTAGGACTTATTGATACCAAATGTTGTATAATGATTTACGACATTTTGTATATTGGTATTTGTGTCCTAGTGAGATTTTTGATGGATCTCGTTGGCTCTAGACTCTATAAGTGCACATTTGTAATTTGGTAATCAGAGGCTGGAGCGGACTGCCACCTTTTCAATATCAACGATCTCAAAATGAGAAAGCTGATAGAAACGTGTTGATCTCCGTGAGAAATGAAACAGAAATCTTTTGAGAGATTCTGAGTGGCTGGGGAGGGTTGTGCATTGTATCACTAGGTCCATGATGTCAGTCTTCAATATCAGAATCGTCTTTGTGATTACCGATAGATTATGTATTAAACCGGTTTCTGCCTAGGGTTGTATGGAGGGCTTCTTTCTTTTCACCCGTTATCCTTACAATTCTTTTTCATTTTTCAACCCCTTTAGTGCTTACCGAGACTTCATGACTAGTACCTTGTTGGGTTTGTTCTAGCACTAGCTCCATCTCAGTCGGTACTATTCCCTTATTCTCACTTTACTCCTTTTTCTAATCATACCTAGGACTTCTACTCTATCAAATAGAGTGTTCCTGGGTAGATCCCTTCGGTTCTGGCTGGATCATGGAACAAATTGCCATGAAGATCAATAAAACCATTTGATAAAAAATCAATCAACGTGTCTGAGAAATCATTTGAGACACATTGAGTGTTTCCAGAGTTACCAAAAAGCTCCCCCTACACATATGCACTATATTATGAAAGAGTTTTGCACATGCGAGGTTTAGGAACGCACTTATAGATTGAAGATCGTATCCGTTATTAATCCGTATTGATCACATTTTAATCACTATTCTCCCCCTCAAAAATTGCATATGTGTTTACAATTTTTGACAATTAGTGAATTAAAAACAAGTTAATGTCTGGAATTCACATGAGCCTAACTAAGTCTTGGGAGAACAGGAGTGCATGCAGAATGAATCATATTATTATACTCCCCCTCAATTATAGAATAGAGTAAAAACTTGGAGTGGGAGTTTGTTGAGCACACAATTTTGAAAGAATTTGAAATTTTCTTTTTGAAAATATCTTGAAAAATTGTGCTCAACAGGAAAATATATGAGATATATCTTATTTACCATCATTTTCCTTAGTACTTCTCTTGAGCATTCAAAACTTTAAATGTTTATATGACTTTGCTCAAGACCGAGAAGATATGAACTTCCCGTTGTTTAGGATAAATGTACATAAATGAACATTTTCCTTTCTTTAGGGCCCGAGTCCTAAGCTGACATTTACTTAGAAGTCGTAGAGAAAAAGTGAAAGGACATGTTTTGAAAGCATTTAAAACTCTCGCTCGAACTTCATTTATTCACCCGTGTTAATATTAATCAACATTTCTAGGTGCGCAAATGTTATCGATTGTCGAGAGACATGTCGGAGAAGATTATTTTTGGTATTTTTGAAATTTTTTGATTTTGTATTTTGCTTTTATAGGTTTTATATTTTTATATTTTGTTTTTCTGATAAAATATTTATAAATCAAAATAAAGAGAAAGATCAAAAATATTTACAAGTCGAAGTTTCCATCAGCAGTGATACTTTAAAAAATATTTACAAGTCGAAGTTTCCATCAGCAGTGATAGTTGTTGCTAGAGTTGAAGTAGATGAAGTTGAATCTTGTTGTTATAGACGTTTATCGGATGCATCAGCAGTAGTAACAGCGGAAGACTTTGAAACAACTTGATTTTCTCCATTTGAATTATTCGTCGAACAGATGACCGAATAGACTTTCCAACTCTATCATTGACGTCATGACTATCATATCTACTGAAGCATACACTTCCCTTTTATTTGAAGCTCGGGTTATGCCATGAATTGTACATAAGCCACTATACTTAAGCTAACAACCTTTGAATGTTTTATTACTAACTCATGAACGAAAGATTTCTCTTTTTCGTGATAAATGATAAATGCACTGACACATACATTTTCCTTTTATTTGAAGATCGGGTTGCAATCTGACATTTGATTACAAGCCATTGCTGAAAGCACATCAATTGTCACATTCATTGTCTCCATGAGTTTCTTTGTCCTTCGATTTATACTCGGAAAGCAAGGGAATTAGCAGAGTATCAAACCAATTTTGACAACCTGTCATAGAGAAAGTTGAATTTGGAAACCTTTTGCAGATAGGTTCCTAAGGGTTAGAAGTACATGCATTATCACCTTTAGAGCAGTCAGATTGACACACAGATTCACTGGTTGCAATTATTTTTCCTTTAAGGTCAAACATTCTTCCAGTTGGTGACCACCTAAGGCAAGAACTAGGTGTACTAGGCTTAGGTGAAGCAAGTCTTTCTTTAGACCCTACCTTTTTAGGTTTCCTGACTTTCGGCTTATGTTTCTTTTGATTTGCACTTTTTGAAACATAAGCACTTTGGTTTTTCTTTCTAGATTTCATGCCATTCACATACTGAAACACACATTCTTTCATGCATTAGCAGTCTAGAATTGCTTACATGTAGCACAAATAACCTCAGATTTTTCATTTCGAATTGCAAGCTTAATGTTATTACATTCAGATGATGTATGGTCCAGATTGTTAGAAGACTGTAAACTCCTATGGTTTTCTTTTATTTTCTCTAACTTATTTGAGAGGTAACTACTCCTAGACTTAAAAGGGACCTTATCACTCTTAGGATTATTCCTAGGTTGTGGTCTTCTTGTCCTAGTAGTTCTTTCAACATTATTAGGAGAGAAACCATTCTGTCTGGAATTTTACATTCTTCATAGTGACGACATGAGGTTGTGAATCAGTGGATTCGGTTTGTCCAATAACACTTGCTTTTACATGTTTGTTAGGCACAAAGATGTCTACCCTAGAAGCTTTAAAAGAATTAATCCTAAATATTCCTGGAGCAATCACTCTTTCATTGTTCACAACTGATGATTCATGAGATGAAGGTGCCAAATTTGAAGTGAAGTGTTTTGACAAAGCATTCGACTTACCAACATTGGGAATAACCGTTGATTTAGGGAAAGGAGTCGTACAGGAATATTTTTTGGTTTTTAGAAAAGAGGTGGCTTTCCCAAGATTGATTGCTTTGAAAATTGAGTATTCACACTTGTACCTTTGTTGGTGTCCTTTTGTTCAGAAACCTTACCAAATAACTGAGCTCTCAATTAGCTTCTCATTATATCGTGTCATGTAATTTATCTTGTAAAAAGTCAATTATCGCTTTGGTTTGAGCCCGTATCGCTTTAATAGAGTCAAACAGGTTTTTGTATGTGGTCTTAAGATGATCATTTTCTTTTTCATAATTCCGAACCTGAAACTCTAATTCTACGTTCTCATTTTCTAGTTTCTAAGGCAAAGGACCAAGGGTATTTGATACACATAGAGTATCCTTACTTTTACCCTTTTGATCTCCCAATTGAGCTTGCAACCGTTTGATCTTTTGTTGCATGTCATTATAAGCTTTATCGTACAAAATTTTGTCACATTTTCATTCTTCAAATTTTTTGTACCAATCATTCCAAAGTTTAGCATATTCGTTCTTTCATACGTTTAAGCTCTGTTTGGAGATTTGATGAATCTACAACAGATGGATTTTGCACAATAGACATAATATCTTGACTAAAAACTGCTTTCAAGAGACGCTCAATTTCCAATTCCAATGCCTTGTGCTTAGCAAGAGATTCATCAGCTTCTTTTGTAAGAAATTAGAAGTCTTGAATAAATTTGGCTGCTTCTTTCAAAAATTGTATTTCGAAATTTTGCACTCTAGCGTCAACTTGGTTAATGATAGGGAAAATTTCATCTTTTATAATTTTGTGAATCTCTTGGTGAGCAGAAGACGACCAATTGTGTATTTCTAAAGTCATTTTTTGTTTAACAACACGTTGAAGAGTCACAATGGTGCTTTTTACCTCATTTAGAAATTTTCGTGCAACACTTGGTGTAGTATCATCAAAAAATCTTCATTTGGTTATGAAAATGATTTAGAAAATATTGGCCGTTTTTGAGGAAGTATTTGAAAAAGAAAACTTTCACGTGACATTGGCCAGTTTGTGAGAAAACAAAAACCCTCCGAAAGGGGTTAATCTTTGTATAATTGACGTTTTTATTTCATTTGTTTAATTGTTTCATTTAAGCGACTCTCTTGAGGCAAGTTCTAGTGTCTCCTGCGAATCATAACACACCAGGAGGATCATGCTTTCCAATAGAACTTTTGACATTATATCTAGAGGCAATCACCTTAACAGTTTGCACACCTTTTGATTCTCGTGTGGAAGGTGCCGAGTTTGAAGTGACTGGTTTGGACAAAGCATTCGTCTTATCAACTTTGGGAAGAACCGAGGATTTTGGAAAAGGAGTGACAAAATAAAGTTTTGGTTTATAAGAAGAAGAAGGTGGTTTTCCCAAGATTGATTGCTTTGTAAACATAGTATTCGTTCTCGTACCTTTTGTGGTGCCTTTTCGTTCAGAAACCTTATCAAATAACTGGGCTCTTAGCTTAGCATTGTCATAGATGGTGTCATACAATTGTTTTTGCAAAGAGTCAATTATTGAATTGGTTTGAGCTTGTGTCACTTTGATAGAGTCAAACAGGTTCTTGTATGTGGTCTTAAGATGAGCATTTTCTTTGGCATAATTCAAAACCTGAGATTCTAATGACACTTTCTCATCTTCAAGTTTCTGAAACAAAGGGTCAAGGGTATTTGATGCACATTGAGTATCACAACTCTTACCCTTGAGATCTCCCAACTGAGCTTGCAACCGTTCGATCTTTTGTTGCATGTCATTATAAGCTTTATCATACGAAATCTTGTCATATTTGCATTCTTCACATTTTGTGTACCAATTATTCCAAAGAACAGCGTATTCTTTTTCCTTTTTAATAATGCAATTTTCAAGTTTTTCTTTCGTACGATCAAGCTCAGTTTGGAGATCAGTATACTGCACTTCGTGAGTATGCATATTGAATATATCATGATCATAGCAATTTTCATCTTTGGGTACCTCAGTTGATCCATCTGAGTCATAGACGGGAGCATTGTCAGACTGAGTTCCAGATAAGGATGCTTGCTGCAATGTATCCTCTAAAGTGCAGTTCACTTTTACTCTCTCAGTTTCTTCATAAGCATCTGCAGCAGCCATGAATTCACATTCCACTTGAGTGCTTTGGATCCCTGCTTCTTCCTCTTGAGCAATCTGCAGCTGTTGCTGAAGATAAGCAGCATCCCGTTTCCTTGGCTTTACTGTGCAGTTGCTGGCATAATGACCCTCTCTTCGACAGTTGTAACACCTTATCGGGTTACCATTGATACCATTACCATTACCCTCAGCCGGTGCTGTAACAACATTTTCATTCCCATACTGATTTGAAATTTCTGAAACAACAATAAGCCCATTCATATTTTCAACATTCTGAATACCCGAATTCTTAACTTCATTTTGCCCAACCTTATTCTCATCATTCTGCACAACATTTTGTCTCACCTGATTTCCAACATTGTCATCAACCATTTGCATTTTGATGTCTTGGCTCGTGTTCATATCCGGTTGTGCAATTTGACTATTGCGGAGAATTAATGAACTTTTTTGGTTGTTGTTTATTGGAATGGTGTTGAGTTTGAATGCTTTAGCCATTAAAGAGTGTCTTGTTCATTGCAGTTGTGGGATCAGAACTGTCTTCGAGATTCTGCATTGGTTGTGGTATGTAGTTCGTGTTGAATGAAGGTTGTTGGACAAAGTGGTTGTGAGGTTGTGGATGTTGTATGTAGGTAATATGTGATGATTGATCTAGGTGAAACGGTGTCTGTGTGTTTGCCATTAATGCCAAAGGATCATGTGTGTTTGCAAGTCGTTGTGCTCTAATAGCATTGATGTCTTGTTGAGTAGACATTGCAAAGGTGATGTGAAATGATATGCAAGGATCTTAAGTTGGTAAAGTGATTGTTGTTGTGGATTGAAACCAATTAACGTTCACGAGATTTTACAAATCTTAGATTTAAACCGAGAAAAAAAATTGAATCTTTCGCGGGATTTTACAAAATCAAGAAGAAACCGTGAAACAATAATTAATTGATGTTGAAATCGTTGATGTAATTGAAGAACTTGAGCTTTTGTTTACAATTAATGAGCTTACGAGGACTAATGGTGAGCAAACGTTAAACTTTAGGTGGCTAACGGTTGAATTATAATCACTAAGGACTAACGGTGTAAGGTTAATTCAACAAAGAGGGTTTAATAATCAACTAAGGACTAGTGGTGAAATTGTACTTTGAAACTAGGGACTGCATGTGCCACATTGCAAAACTAATTAATTAAAACAACATTTTCCCACCAGAAACATGTCACCTTCGTTTTAAAATTTTGAAATAAGGCACGAATAAACTTTTGATCTTTTGGACGCGAGCGGTTATCATCGGTGAAAAACGAATATACCACAATGATTGAAAAAGGATCACGATCACAACGGTATAAGTTATAAGTCCCGAAGTATACCGTCACTCGAAACCGAAAATTACTTAAACAAGTAGTTTGGTTCCTGCTAGCTTGTCAATTGTTCGGTTCCTACTAGCTTTTTAATTGTTCGGTTCCTACTAGCTTCTTAATTGTTCGGTTCCTACTTGAAAACAAGTTGTTCGGTTGCAAGTTATTCGGTTGCAAGTTGTTCGGTTGCAAGATGTTCGGTTGCAAGTTGTGTGGTTGCAAGTTGTTCGGTTGTCACTTGTTTTTCAGTAGTTCGGTTATGTAGTGTTTGAGAATAGTTCGGTTGTCACAAGCTTGGAGTAAATCGGTTACAACTAAAGACAAAAAGTACTATTGTCCTTCTTGCTATATTGATGGATCTGTGTCTCACCACCGTGGACCACAAAATAAAGATAAGCTCTAAAAAAGAACCAAATAAGCCAACTAAAAAGCTTGAAATAAGCTTGTAAGTACAACGAGTCCAAATAAGCTATTATAACCCACAAATAAGCAAGACAAGCCGTGACCAAAAAGCTAAAAATAAGCTCGAAAATAAGTTGTTTTGCAAATGAAATAAGCTACAAAAAAAACTTAACAACCTACGCAGAAAATTAAGCCCAAGATAATCAGATAGAAAAAAAGCTACGCAACTGAGATGATAAGAGACCTCTTAATGGTTTTGAAAATAATTTGACACAAAGAAGGAACCAAAATAAATATAAAGCAATGTTGTAGCAGTTACACCAGACAAATATTAGCCCAAAATGAGGTAACTTGCCACGTTAAAAGTTAAAAAACTAGATAATCCGTTAAAAGAAAAATAAGCTACGAAAGTTTTATGAAATATGCTACTGTTGAACCAACCACTAATCAGCCCATGTGCTTTTATATTTGAATAGCCTAAAAAAATGATCAAGATACTGTTCGAAGGTGAATCTAGATAATTCAACCAGTAATGTACTGATTCTAATAGATAGTTACAAGTGGACTAATAGAGTATAAATTTGCCATTAAGTAGTAAGTGTAAATCTCTATGATCTAGGGTTTTAACAAGATTCACCATTGCTTTTAATCCTAAGAAAATATAATCAGCAAATAAGGATGCTTTATGCGGATGCTTTAATTGTGATAGAATTAATGTGTCTAGGTCTTAGGATGAAGTCCCGCCTAAGTCCAAGAAAGATATTCCTTTTCGAGATAAGTAATCATTGCACTGAATAAACAAACCAACTTCTAATCGGATTAATGATGGCTAATACAATTTTTTATCATAAGGCTCGACCGCTCTTTTATCTTCTGTTTAATTTGCTTACGTGGGTTAAAGTGTCTTGAATTGATTGTAGTCACCAACTAAACTTGTGTCAGTCTCTACCAAACCCGTGCCAGTCTCTCAGGCTGAAAACCCCCCTTATCCATTAGATTTAGGATTAACATAGGTTTAGCATAGATTAGACTAACTTAGATTAGAAAAACCAAAGTATTAATAAATTGAAAGTGTTTCTCGCTCTTAGTGATCGACACCCTACTTACCACAAAACTCCTACCGACCGGGTACACTGCCTTTTAAAGTGTTGTTTTTGGTTAAGTCGGCAAAATATAAATTTAAAACTTAAATCATAATTTACAACCACACAACGACACATCAAGTTTTTGGCGCCGCTGTCAGAGAGTGAGAATTAATCTTGATTTTTGTTTGATATTTTGGTTTTTAGCATTAGATTAAATTTAACCCTTAGGATTAGTGTAATTTAGATTAGTGTATAATTCTGTATATTATGTATATTTGTGTGTTTAATTATTTGTGTATTTAATAGTTTTCATAATAAACTGTTTTGGTCGATAAACTGATACGGCGTATCCACTTCCATTGGATACGGCGTATCCAACTTTCTACCAATACAGCGTATTCATTCAAAAAGATTAATACGGCGTATTCAGTTTCATTGAATACGGCGTATTGATCATCTAATACAGTAACATATCTGGTTTTTCGCATTCAATTTTCGTATATTTGTGTTTTCTTTCTCCTGAGCCCATCCTACTGATTGTTTATCCTTTGTTTCAAGTAGTACATGACAAGAAGTTTGACTAAGGAACTATTTACACCTTTCAAGGATCCGAAGCGAG
>BQNB010088852.1:0-27553 GCA_026074375.1 Tanacetum coccineum
AAAGAAATATGCAAGCTCTCCATAATAAGAATGAATAAAAAAAGGGATAAAGGATCACCTTGTTTAAGACCTTTAAAAAATTGAAATTCCTCCGTAGGACTACCGTTGACAAGAATGGACCCCCTGGATGAACTAAGACAACTTTGAATCCAAGTCCTCCATCTTTCACCGAAACCAAATGTATTTAACACATCATCCACGAAATCCCAGCGGACCGAATCAAAAGCTTTCTCGAAATCAACTTTGAAAATAAGAGCGTGTTTTTTCTTCCTACGACACCATTGAAGAACCTCATCAAGAATAAATGGACCGTCTAGGATATGTCTGTCCGCCACAAAAGCTGATTGAACCTCATTGACAAGATCACCAATGTAACAACCGGCAATTTTCAGAATTTTAAATTACTACTTTACTCTTTGACTTTTTGGGTCGGACTTGACTTTTGACTTTTTGACCTTTTACGGCCACATAATAACGAATACCGCGTAGCCGGTAAATTCTTGAAACACATTTAAATAATAAATCATATTTATTATTACTCATCTCTCCTTTACACGTTTATTTTTCCAACTTATTTGAAACAAAAACGAGAAGACACCTCGAAAATTTTGAAAACCGCGTACAACGCGTACCGGCACAAAAATTATTTAATTATATTAAATTATCACTTTTTATTAAATAAAGGTATTTAATAAGTTATTTATCATGTTACTCAAAAACGTTTATTTAAAAACGCAATTATTTAATTAAAGTTCATTTTACGGACAAAGATTGTCAGAGACACGCAAATAAATAATGAACATTTTATTTAAATTTTATAAAAGATTTATAAAATTATAGTCATATAGATACTCATTTTGTTGGCAAAATTATTTAGAAAACGATGGCGCAACTTTCGTATTTTAAATCATCCGTTAAATGGCCTAAACGAGACCCGAACCATTAATTTACAAAAGTTACACCTTTGGTCCCTGAAACAATATTTACAACACAAACCCTAAACTATTAATCACTTATCATTTTTTTGAAACTTTTCTTTGTTATAAATATAGAACATTAGGTTTCATTTTTATAAAAACCTAAATCCAACATGTATGTGCAAGAAATAAAACCTTAAAATCCACTAACTCTTCATTTACAACTCATACCTTACACAAAGTGTACCCTAAATCCCACTCTTCCATAAATTGGCAAATCAATTGTACCTCACCTCTTACACCATGTACCCTAAACCATCCTTAAAACCACTTCATCCCATGGTATTAGTTTAAGGTAGTATTAAGACTTTCCAAGTTTTATAAATAACAAGTAACATGTAACTAGCTCATACACTCTCTCATTTACAAGAAAAACACACATACTCTCTCTCAAATAAGCTCAAACCCACGGCTAACAAATTATAAGCTAGGTTTCCATTTTATTTTTCATTCCAAGGTATTCCAAGCATACAAGCATTCATTCTAAGATCATCTAAGGTTACTCAAGGTTATTACAAGCTTGGATTTGGGTTTAACAAGGATTAATCAAGAAAACATATTTAGGGTTTTCTTGATTAGGGTTTTGATTTTGGAAGCTTGGTTGGGGTTTCTATCTTGTGTTCATCATTCTACTCATCTTCTATAAGGTCTACTTAAAGTATTTCATTTCCATTCATTCATTATCTTATGTATACATACTTGTTATATATGTTAAACACCACCTAGATTTATTTTTATGATATATGAGGTATTTAGGGAATCATTAAATTCGAACTCCATATTGTATGTGGTAAAATAATACTTGAAATAAAGGTACATGCTTGATATAAGTGTTAAATAAGTTATATGAATGAATTACAAATTTAATGGTGTTGAAGGTTTAATTACAAGTTGATGTGTGAAAAATCACAAGGACATGGATTTCATTTGGAAAAGTGTTAGGGACTTTTAGAGGACTTAATATATGTAAGATATATGGTATAAGACTTGGTAAAAGAATGGTGCAAAGTTTCTAAATAAAAGTGATTATAAAACTTGTTTTATTAATCATAAAACCCTAATTAAATTTTAATACCTACTGTTTGAATTCGACATTAAACCTATGCATTTTATGTTTTATTAAATTAGTACTCATCACAAGGATCGTAAGCATATAAAGAACTTGAAAAACGGATTTATAACGAAGAAGATATGACATTTACGAGTTTACGTTAATTAATCGTATAAAAGTGATTTTATAAAAGTTATTTTATACAAATACTTTCTGTTTCAGATCTGGTATATAAGAATAAATATTTTATAAACATAGTACACTTCATGACGAATCCAAGGGCGTAAGAAACTCGAGAAACGGAATTAAAATGAACAAGTTATGCTTTATACAAGTTATGTATAATTAATTACATAAAAATAGTTTTTATATACTGTTATGAACAGTAAAAGTTACTGTTCATCAGGGGATTAATTTTTATAAATATGATATTTTGATAGATTTTCTTAATACGAAGCCGTGGACATAAGAAGCGTATAAAACGGAGTTAAAACGATAAAGTTATGAGGTTTTAAAATCGCGCGCACTATTTTTACTTTTATACATTATTTTATAAAACAATTAAATTAATAATGTAATATCATTATGTAATCAATAAAAATATTAGATCATATATTTTTACAAATGATACATTAGTAAATGAGAAATAATACTTTCTTTACGGGTACAAGTACATATACTTTTATTTAACAAAGTACGGTTTAATTATTATTTCAACCTTTAAAGACTTAATCAAAACTATTAGGTGGTGGTGTAACTATATAACATGTGATGTTTTATTCATATAAAGTACATTATACTCATACGACCTATAAATAATTAGGTTGCATTCGGATTGCCGAGACGATTCACTTATTTGATTTAGATAATCAATCATTCACTTACGGTGAGTTTATAGCCCCTCTTTCACTTGTTTTACATTTACTTTACAAATCTCGGGGGAGAATACATGCTCAATACAACTTGTTTACATATTCGTTTACAATATCTTTTACATACTATTCTACACACTTGGTTTACATACTTGATTTTGCAATTCATTACAAACACAATTACATGGTTGATTACAAACTTGGTTTCATACTTTGTCACATACTCATTTGCATACACGTTTACGAAATTGTTTACATACTCATTACAAACTCAATTACTTGATTTATATCACACTCTTTTCTACTTATGGATTTAAGTACTCAAAGCTATTTACGAATACAATGGTTAATTTTTTAGTGGGACACAAGTGTTTTCGTTATCACTCCAGTTTTACATGTCCAAATAACTTAATCCAACCATCTGGCCCATTATCATGAACTGTTAAATTCTTGACCGGAGGACCGGTTGAGGAAGCGCGAGTGTATAAATAGATCTATTTGGGATTGACATCCCTGTTCGGGTGAGTAGCTCTCACTAGTTTCGACCGTACTGAAACACGAATGCATACATGTCGGAACAATTTGGATGTTACGGGTTTGAACATCTACACGGGCCTTTATTTGCATTAAATTGCATACATAGATGTCGAGCTTCAGTGTCATGAGCTTAGCGCAACAGTAGATATTATTTATGTGGTACTGTATCTGTTATAGTAGACCCATACATTTTGGAAAATCAACGATTTCACTGTCCATACTACTTATTGAACATACATTTCTGAACACTTTTCATTATATTGCGGCGAAGCAATAAACACTAAACTCTTTCGGTTCTACAATTACTCTTATATTTTTGGCGATTATTATAAGGATCGAAATGGTCATACATACTTTATAAATCTTTGGATTTCAACATTTATATTTATACTTACAAAACTCTATGAACTCACCAACTTTATGTTGACACTTTTAAGCATGTTTTTCTCAGGTGAATTAGATGCTTGGCTTACTTGATGTGCATTGGAGTCTAAATTTGACAAGATTTCATTCATGGATTTCTTCTTACATACAAATGATCAAATCTCGTTGTATTACTTTTAAGCTTTTCATTGTGATGCAATTATGGGACAAATGTTATATCAATTTCAAGAAAATCAACGAGATTACTTTTCAAACGACACATTTAGAGGTCGTTCTCTTGTATCTTGAGCTGTTGTATTATGAAGTAACGCCCCCGGACATATTTCCGCTGCGACACATTTTTGGGGGTGTTACAGATTGGTATCAGAGCCAAGGTTATAGAGAACTAGGTTGCATATTTTACCCTAGACTATAACCGTTTTCACAAATATTGCATCACATCAAACATTTTCAAAATGCATACACACGAAAACCTAAAATCCAACTCTTTAGATGGTGATGAGATCGTTAAAGCTATAGGCACTGACGAAAGTTTTAACAAATATACAAACAGAAGTGTGATGATTAAGACAGCAATATCAAATTGAGACTTTCTCATTGGTCCACTTCAGGATAAAAGAAGTCATATCATGGTCACAGTTGGTGAAGAAGCCGCAGCTAATGAAACCTTTATTCATGATGTTCTTAGAAAAGGCGCCATAATTATCCGTATCAACTGTGCTCATGGTGATCCAACTGTTTGGAGTGAGATAATCAGACGAGTGAAAGTAAACTCTCAGAAGCTGGAAAAGCCATGTTGGGTTCTCATGGACTTGGCAGGACCAAAGCTAAGAACCGGTAGGATGAAAGAGGGTCCATGTGTCATGAAAATATCTCCAAAGAGGAACGCATATGGAAATGTGATCAACCCGGCTCAGGTTTGGGTTGCTAAAAAAGGAGCAGGTCCACCACCTGCTCATGTATCTCCTGATGCGGTCATATATGTGCACGGTCAAGAATTTCTCAAAAACCTAGCTGTTGGTGATGCCGTTAGATTCAGTGATGCCAGAGGCAAACAACGGTTTCTCAAGATTTCAAAGAAATTCCCTGTTTTTACTGGCGTTGGATTCATGGCTAACTGTACAAAGACCTGTTATGTTTAAAATGGGACTAAATTGTATATCAAGGGAAACAAGAAGAGGTCCTCGTATGGATGTGTGGTGGATGTGCCTCATGTAGAGTCATTTGTTAGATTGAAAGTTGGAGACTTGTTATTTCCAAGAATCTATTCACCTGAGAAAAACATGCTTTTTAAATAGTGTCTACAGTAAAGTTGGTGAGTTCATTAGAGTTTTGTAAGTTAATGTAAAATGTGGGAATTACCAAAAGGATTTATATACTATGTAATATATGACCTTTTCAATCCTTATGATAATCGCCAAAAAGTGTAAGAGTAAAGTAGAACCGTAAGAGTCCGAGTGTTTATCTGCTTCCGCCGCAATATAATGAAAAGTGTTAGATATTAGTAATGTTAATAAGTCTAGTTTGGACAGTGAGGTCGTTTTTGTTTTGATTTTCAAAATGTATGGGTCTACTATAACAAATACGTACCAACATAAAATAATATCTACTGTAAGCACTAATCTCTGACTCCGAAGCTCGACATATTTGGTATGCAATTTAATGCAAAAAAGGTAGCCGTTTGTAGGATGTTTCAAAACCCGGAACATCCAAATTGTTCCGACTGGTATGCATTCGTTCGTTTCTGTACAGTCGATAACTTGTGAGAGCTACTCACCGAAACAGGGATGTCAATCCTAAAATAGTTATTTATACACTCGCGCTCTCCTCAACGGCCTCGGTCAAAAATTAATAGTTCATGATATGGGCTTGTGGTGGGTTATGTTACTTAGGCAAACACGTAAACAGGAGGATGATAACCCGAAAACACTTGTGTCAATAAATAAAATTAACTGTTGTATTCGTAATTTAGCTTTGATGTACTTAAATTTTATGTAGAAAAGAAAAGAGTGTGATATAAATCAAGTAGTTGGAGTGTTACGAAATGCTTATGTAAACAATTTCGTAAACAGGATATGCAAATGAGCATGTTTCAATGTATGAAACCAAGTTTGTAATCAACCCTTTAATTGTGTTTGCATGAAATTGCAAAATCAAGTATGTAAAGCCAAGTGTGTAGAATAGTATTGTAAAGATATTGTAATCGATTATGTAAACAAGTGGTATTGAGCATGTATTCTCCCCGAGATTTGTTAAGTAAATGTAAAACAAGTGAATGAGGGCTATAAACTCACATTGATGATGAAGGAACAATTTGCCGAATAGGCATCTATATGCACAATATACGAACGGAAGACGAAACGGCCTAGAACATGGATAGTTGCAACTAATCCTTAAACAGCTAAGTTCACACTAGACTCAGATAAAGTATTTGGGTTCGATGAATGGTTACATCAACGCGACTCTGTTGATAAAATATTTAGATTCTCCAACGGTGTAATAGGCTTACGTGGTTGTTAAATAAATAGGTTTGGATTATTTTCGTAAAGTGTGAAATATATATTATGTATATTTGATCACATTGAAAAATAACCTTATATAATTCTACCCCGTGTATTTATATAACACCGAAAGCATCCCGTGATTTAATGAAAAGTATATAATATACCTTGCAGGTGTTATATAGTATGTCGAGTAAATAAGATTAAACCAATTCGTTCTACACCAATTTCATTTATAAAAAGACTTGGATATAAAAGTAACACATGCATTAAACGTTATTAATTATACATAAACCGATGTTTGTAACAGTTTATAATCATTATCAATTATAAATATTTTTTGTAAACTATATTTCGTTCTTCGATGGGTTCGTCTAGAACAGTTCGTATCATGTAAATTGTATAGTTTTCGTTCAGTGTCGGGATATTTTATAAGACTAGTTAATGTATCTTTAAATTTTATCGGTTTCTAAAAACATAGCAGTTCTAGTAAATACATACTAAATATCGAAAATCTATATAAATTTCGCCACGACCTTTCCGTTTATAAAACGATCCCAAGTCGAACGACTTTGTTGCAAAATCCACTTTCCCAATTTAATTTAATAGAAATCATTTTAACATTTCAAGGGTGTTTATTAATTATCGTTTAATAAACATTATTTCTATATTGTAACTTGTACGAATCATAGTATTTTATATTCGTCAGCAGTCTAATATAATGTATCTGAAAAAAATATTTTATACATTTTTATTGAAACCAATTAACCACCGGTTCGATTATAATATTTATATCAATTCTTGGTATATTTTTATTAGTTAAGATTATATATTCCAAACGAACCCTCGTTGTTCCCCTCGTTGATCTTGAGCTAAACCAAACGCACCCGTTTGGCAATTCAGCCAAACCATACAATCCCCTTTTGCCTAAAACCCAGACCCAAAGGCCCCTTCCTTGGTGATTTATGCCTAACCAAACGCACCCACTTGGTGCCCATATTGACCAAAAACGTATAGCCTCTCTGCTGTTGACCGGATCCCCCACAATCGACTGATGCATTTTAAAAAACCAACCGAACGAACCCCTATGCGGCTTACTAAACACCCTGTGGGTGTTGCAGCCATGCCAAACGCACCCTTAAGTGCTTATAAACCTAAATCAAACGCCACTCTGTGCCGTTTGTAAATCACAATCCCAACGGGCCCTTGCATAGTGGTTCGCGGCTGACCCAAAGAACGCACCTTTTTCAGGTGTTAACCACCGGGACAAACGCCCCTTTGTGGTGTTATTAGGTCAACCCCAATCGCGCCCACCCTTGTGGTGCAGTGTTTACTCTACCGACCACCCTGGTGGTGTTATTAAGAACCAAATAAAATAAAAACTACCCCTTTTTGGGTGGTGGCTTGTCGATCAAAACAAAACGCTCCTTGTTGCGTGCTATACACTCCAAACCGATCGACCCCTTTTCTTGTTAATACACACAAACCCTCAGACGTACCCCCTTATGTGGTGATTCGCCAAAATAAACATACGCACCCATCGGTGTGGTGGTGGCGTAAGGGTTCGGTGGTGATATCGATGATAATGAAGATGGTGGCGGGATTTGTTGCTTATTGTGTCGTTGTGAGGGGGAACGGCTAGCGGCGGTGGGTGAGTGGTGGTGATAGGGAGGCGCGTGGAGGAGAGTGAGTTGGTGGATCGGATAGATCGGTAAATAAGGAGTCTTTTTGGTGTTGGCCGGAAAAGCCCAGCATGGAAAATTTTCTCGGCGACGGCGTGGTGGTGCTGGCGATGGTCTTGATGACTGGCACGGTATTTGGTGAGAGAAGATGAGAGGTGTGTGTTATACAAAAGATGGAAATGAATATATGAAAATGAAATGAGATATAAGATTTTATATATATATAAAAGAAAGTGAAAAGTCCCCCATAGTCTAGGGTTCATTTTGTAACATTTTTAATATAGTTTTTATAGAAGCGGCTCGGGACTCATTTGAGCGACTTAACGGATGATTCAACGCACGAAACTTGCGCCATTGTTTTTCGAATCATTTTTCTGATAAAAATGAGTATTCACTTGATAATATTTCATAAATATATTATAATATTTAATAAAAATTTTTGTTATATATTTTGTGAACCGGTTACGCGTTGTTCATGTGAGTAAATATTGGATTTTATCTCGAATAATCCGAGTCTTCAATAAAGCGTCACTGAATAAAATGCTAATTAATTTATTAATTATTTCTCATTAATTAAATCGTGATAATTATATGTAATTTAATTATTTTTGTGTTTCTTAAAATCTTTGCATAGAGGGCATTTCAGTCACTTTCTGATGTTTTCGTCGTCTCGGTCAAACCTAAAAATGTTGTCAGGATTGTGTTTTACTTCAATTGCCTTTAGTGTCGATTAATGAAAACGTGCTTTAGATGGTCATTCTTATATGTCAAGCAGCCCTAAAAGTCAAACGATTGAAATCGTTCATTCAAAAAATTCGAAAAATTCTCCGGATTTAAAAAATCTGCCCGAGATTAAATTTGTGTTATCGATTTTTGTTGAACAAGGAAAGACTTAAGGTTTAATAAACTCGTTCTAAACAAGCGCTGATTTCTATATTCAGCAATATTCGGTTTGTTTATACTCTTCTTAATCTACCAAAAAATTTTGGGCTAGGTTTGTCCAGGAATATTTAATTCCATCAAAATTGGTATCTCAAAATATATCAGTACAGCCTCTTATGACTAGTTATAACCGCGGTTTAGAAAAAGGTCTCAATATAGTGGAAAAACCTCAAGAGAAGTGTATGTCACGTGAGTATGTTTGTAAAAGTTTCTAAATGTCCGAGGACGGAGTCTCGTTTCTACTCTGTAAGGTTTGATGATTCACATCAACGTGGCTTATGTATGTAAGTACCCAACTTACTTGGGCAGAGATGCTAGAAGCAGAGTACTAGGATGTATCGCGGGCCTAGTCCTTCCTACTAGTGGCCCGAAATATTAGGCCAACTATTGTTTTGTCGATAGGTGTTGTTTATCTCGTTAAGGGGAGTTGCATTAACTTTTGGAATATAAAAGTTGTATCAGTCGGTGACCGTTACCAGGACCAACAATACAGCGACCATACGTCAATTACTATATACATAATGGTGATAGGATTTGCCCGAGAAATGAGGACATTTCGAAGAAACGATATTTCCCGGAATAAAGTTTAACAAAATGGGAGGATGCTCGCGGAAGGCTATAGATAGACGGAGATTATGGGTATCTCAGTTGCTCTAGGTTTAAGGACGTATCACAACTCCTTTAACTCAAGTGTGTAACAGTCTGTTAGTTCCCCGTTGACGAACAGTTCGTGATCGCGTAGGTTTAGCAACGACAAAAGTAAATAAATTAAGATTAAGATAAAGGTAGCTCTAATGAGGGCCTTAAGATTTGCTAAGTCGCAACAAGGAACACCGATTGTGTCTCTAGATCCTTTTAACGGATTCTGATGATTTATCGATTTCAGGTTCCTTACTTAGTGTCATATCAAATACCATTAAGCCCACTCACTTTTAATTTTCTTATTACATAAAGAAGCGTCAAATTTATGTAAAGTAAGAAATGGTAAAAAACTTATGGTTACGGTGATTCTATTAATTTATTATTTAAATGAAGAGGGTCCCAATCCTTTTAAATAAACAGTTATAAATTATCCTACTAATAATTCCCGCATGCAATACGCGTACCCACATAGATTTAAGGTGTTGGTGACATGCGAGCATGTGGCTCTAATTGAGTATGGGACGTGTGTTTCCAAACTAGTTATTCTTCGGAGGGTGGGATGGTAAAACTATCGGGAAATCACATCGTTGTTCGAGATCGTTAAATGAGTACGGGTTAGGTAAATAAGGTAATGATCTTTTATGAACGAATCTGTTATTGGTTATCATATAACTTCCTATTACAAGTCCCGCCCATACTAGACTTGCAATACTTAGATTCATATCATAAATCCCATGTAACAGATCTGTAACGGTGCTTTGTTCACATTGCAAATTATCATATCAATTTATATTACAAGTCCCGCCATACAAGATTGGTTTATACTTAGTTTCATACTTAATTCCATGTAAACAAAAATTATATCGGTCTCGTGTAATACAATATAGTATAATGCTATTGAGAAAAATTAATATCCTTAGAGACCATTGTTTAACTTACAATGTCTGAGAACGAAAGGAGACCATTGTGCAACTCACAATGTCTAGAAGTAAAAGGTGGGAATTGGGGGGGGAGACCATTGATTTAACTCCATCAATGTCTGTGGTATAATTGTGGACCATGTGCAAAACTCACAATGTACTTAAGAAATGCTATAGGTAATATATAAATAACTCTTTTATAAAAAACTGCAGATATAGCAAAAGATGTAAGGCAATTATATTATTACATATATGTATGTCACATAAGCACTTAATGCAGCACGTAATGTAAGCACATAAGCAAGTAACGTGTATGCACTTTGAAAATGTTTGATGTGATGCAATGTTTGTGAAAACGGTTATAGTCTAGGGTAAAATATGCAACCTAGTTCTCTATAACCTATGGCTCTGATACCAATCTATAAACCCCCAAAAATGTGGGCAGCGGAAATATGTCCGGGAGCGTTACTTCATAATACCGCGCTAGATACAGGGAACGGACCTCTTCATGTGGTCGTTTGTACACAACAATCTCGTTTGATTTCTGACCGAAGTCAAAATAATAGTTGTTCCCATAATTGCATCACTATAAAAAATTGAATTTAAAAGACTCAATGCACATCAAATAATCAAGCATCTAATTCACCTGAGAAAAACATGCTTAAAGTAGTCACATTAAAGTTTGTGAGCTCATAGAGTTTTGTAGTATAAATGTAAAATGTTGGAATCAAAGATTTATAACTTATGTTCTTACATTTCAATCCTTATGATTTTATCGCCAAAAGTGTAAGAGTAAATGTAGAACCGAAGTGAGAGTCAGTGTTATTGCTTGCGCCGCAATATAATAGGGAAAGTGTTTAGAAATTAGTAATTGTTCAATAAGTATGTATGCGACAGTGAGGTCGTTGATTTTCCTAATGTATGGGTCTACTATAACAATACAGTTACCACATAAATAATATTACTGTAAGCACTAAGCTCATGACACCGACCAAAGCTCGACATTTATATGTATGCAATTAATGCACAAACGGTACCCGTGTATATGTTCAAGCCCGTGTACTTGGTAAAACATCCAAATTGTTCCGACATGTATGCATTCATTGTATCTGTACGAGTCGAAACTAGTAAGAGGCTACTCACCCGACAGAGATGTCAATCCCAAAATAGAATCTATTTATACACTCGCGTTCCTCAAACGGTCCCCTGTCTCCGGTCAAGGAATTTAACAGTTCTTAAATAATGGGCAGTGGTGGGTTATGTTACTTAGGCAAAAACGTAAACAGGAGTGATACCGAAAAAACACTTGTGTCCAATAAAATTTAACTGTTGTATTCGTAAATCGCTTTGAGTACCCTTAATATTCATAAAGTAGAAAAGAAGTTGTGATATAAATCACGTGTTGGGTTAGAAATGAGTATGTAAACAAATTTTCGTAAACAGCTGTATGAAAATGAGTATGTGTCAATGTATGGAACCAAGTTTGTACATCAAACCCTGTAATTGAGTTTGTAATGAATTGCAAAATCAAGTATGTAACAAGTGTGTTTAGAATAGTATGTAAAAGATATTGTATCGAATATGTAACAAGTTTGTATTGAGCATGTTATTTCCCCGAGATTTGTAAAGTACAATGTAACAATGTGAATGAGGGGCTCTAAACTACACTTGTTGATGAGAACAATGTGCAGAATTGGCATCTAATATGCACCTATACGACGGAAAGACGAAAACGGATCGATCAAGAAGTTGAAACTATCTTCTTAAAGGATAAGTCCCACTAGCTAAGATAATGTATTTGGGTTTCCCGATGAATGGTTACATCAACGCGACTCGTTGATAAAATATTTAGATTTCCATGTTGTAATAGTTTGGTGGTTGGTTAAATAAATAGTTTGGATATATACGTAAAGTGTGAAATATATATATTCTGTATATATGACACATGAAAAATAACCCTTATAGAATTCATACCGTGAATTATATAACACGACATAGATTTCCCAGAGTGATTAATGAAAAGTTTATAATACCTTGAGGTTTATTATATAGCTAAGGAGAGTAAATAAATTAAACCATTTAGTTTGACACCAATTTCATTAATAAAATGACTTGGATAAAAGTAGACACGTGCCTTACGTTATTAAAATATACAAACGATGTTTGTAACAGTTTTATAATCATTAGAAATATAATATAATTATTTTTGTAATAATATATTTCGTTTCTTCTCGATGGGTTGGCGCTAGAACAGTTCGTCTCATTGTAAATGTATAGTTATCGTTCATTGGCGGGTTAATTTTTTAATTACTAAGTTAATGTATCTTTAAAATGATAGAATTGGAAGTCCCCTTTTATCGGGTTTCTAAAAACAATGAGCAGTTCTAGTAAATCATTAATAAATATAGAAATCTATATTAATTTCGCCATAACCTTTTCGTTTATAAAAACGATCCCAAGGCGATGGACTTTGTTGCAAAAATCCACTTTCCCAATTTAATTTAATAGAAATTCATTTTAACATTTCAAGGGTTGCTGTTTATTAATTATCGTTTATTTAACATTTATTTTCTATATAGTAATTCGTACGAATCATAGTTAATTTTATATTCGTCAGCAGTATCTTAATATAATGTTTCTGAAAAGTAATAATAATTTATACATTTAATTTTACCAATTAACCACGGGTATTCCGATTTCCGATTATAATATATTATATGAATGTTGGTATTTATTTTATTAGTTAAGATATATATTCCAAACAAACCTCGTTGTTCCCCTTGTTTGATCTTGAGCTAAATACTAAACGCTGTTTGGCAATTCAGCCAAACCATTACAATCCCCTTTTGCCTAAACCCAGTCCAAAACGCCCCTTAGTGATTTCTGCCCCAACCTCAAACGCAACCCCTTGGATGCCACAAAACGACCTAATAAGCAGCCTCTCTGCTGCTGACCCGGATCCCTAAACGCATCCTGGTGCGTTTTTATACACACTATATACCCGAACGACCCCTTATGCGGCCAATCGCACCTATGGCTGTTCGCCGCCATGCAAAGCACCCTAATGTGCTTTTAACAAATCAAACGCACTATTGTTGGAGCGTAAAATCACAAACCAACGATCGCCCTTGCGGTGGTTCGCCGGCTGACCCACGACGAAACGCCACCCCTTTTTCAGGTGTTATACCAACCGGGACAAACGCCCTTTGTGTTGTTATAGAGAAAACCCTAAACGCTACCCCCACCCTTGTGTGTTTTGTGGCTGTTACTCTAACCGAACCTCCCCGTGTGGTGTTATAAGACCATAAACACACACTCCCTTTGGGTGGCTTTACTAATGTGACAAACAAACGCACCTTTGTGCGTGCTATACACCCAACCCGACGCACCCTTTCTTGTTAAAACACAAACCAAACGCACCCCCTTATGTGGTGATAGCCACATAAACATACGCACCCCACGGCTGTGGTGGTGGCGTGGGTTCGGTGGTGATAACGATGATAATGAAGATGGTGGCGGTGTGGCTGTCGTTGGAGAGGGGAGGCAGCGGCGGTGGGTGAGTGGTGGTGATAGGGAGGCGTGTGGAGGAGGCGTGGAGTTGGTGGATCGGATAGATCGGTAAATAAGGAGTCTTTTTGGTGTTGGCCGGAAAAGCCCGCCGGAAAACTTTTCCGGCGGCGGCGTGGTGGCCGGCGGTGGTCGGAGGGTGGAAGGTATTGGAAGAGAAGATGAGAGGTGTGTGTTATACAAAAGATGGAAATGAATATATGAAAATGAAATGAGATATAAGATTTTATATATATATAAAAGAAAGTGAAAAGTCCCCCATAGTCTAGGGTTCATTTTGTAATATTTTAATATAGTTTTTATAGAAGCGGCCTCGGGATCATTTGAGCGACTTAGCGATGATTCAACGCACGAAACTTGCGCCATTTTATCGGATTCATTTTTTGATAAAAAATGGTATTCACTTGATAATATTTCATAAATATATTATAATATTTAATAAAATATTTGTTATTTATTTTGTGAACCGGTTACGCATTGTCTGAAGTAAAAAATAGGATTTTAACTCGAATATTCGCGTCTTCAACAAACGTCATTGAATAAAATGTTAAATAATTTATTAAATATTTCAGTTAATAAAACGTGTGATAATTAAATGTAATGTAATTATTTTTGTGTTTCCTAAAATCTTGCGAGGGGCATTTCCAGTACATTCAGACTGTTTCCGTATCTCGGTTCAAAACTAAAAGTTGTCAGGAATGTCGTTATACTTCAAATTGCTTTAGAGTCCGAATTAATGAAAACGTGCTATTCGATGGTCATTCTTATAAGTCAATGCCAGGACCCTAAATGTCAACAATTGAAATCGTCATTCAAAAATTCGAAAATTCTCGGATGTTACAAGTGATGCCAGAGGCAAACAACGGTTTCTTAAGATTTCAAAGAAATTCCCTGTTTTTTACTGGCGTTGGATTCATGTCTAACTGTACAAAGAATTGTTTTTTCAAAAATGGGACTTACATTGTATATCAAGGGAAACATGAAGAAGTGTTCCTCGGATGGATGTGTGAGGATGTGCCTCATGTTAGAGGCATTGTTAGATTGAAAGTTGGAGCTTTGGGATTTAACATCGAGGTAAACCAGGTAACTAGAATACGCCTCGGATGGGATCTAGTAATAACATATGGTTAAAGTACATGAAAAGTAAATAGAAAGAGTACCTCTCGCAATTCGATTCTTGAAAATAAATAGTGATTATTTAAAACAATCACCTTACGGTTGCTCACACAATCAGTCACCGAACACGATTAAGTTGTCTGACTTTACTTCACAAACAAATCAAAATTGTACTTCTTGGATCAAAACCACTAATCAACAAAACCCTTTGTGATCTGAACCAATCTATATGGATTTAAGTTTTAATAAACTCTAAATTAACCAAAAATCCTTAAACCGAATTAAAGAACTCGAAAATCTAAATTGGGGTTCAACCGAATTCGGTTGAGGTGTAGAACCGAAACCCTTAACAACCCTAGAGAGGGGCCAGGCGATTTCGGTAAGGGAGGGAGGAGGAAAGGTTTTAAGATGAGCAAATTATGAGGTAGGTTATGGGTGTTTATATAGGCACCCAAACCCTAATTCTAAAAAACCTTCATGGGCCTCCTTAAAGGCTAATGAACACAAAATCCACTCTAGAACCTTCCATAGGGGCGACGCCGACTCACTTTGGTGTCCCCCTTGGAGTTCAGGTTTTGTCCAATTTAGTCCCTCGGTTTATATTTGTGAAGTATTAAACGCATTCTCTGTGTATTAACGTGTGTGCCCCCAATAGGCTCACATATTCGTAATGTACAAATGCTAGCCGACTACCATAATCCAACAGCTCCCACTTGGGAGTTGGAGATAGCACCTAACACTTTATACCTAGAATTGGCAATGTCTAGCAACCACTCAAAATTATTTTTACAATTAGGATATATATGAGATAAGAGTTTCATAAAATCATTCTGAAGCTATTTAATGGTTATAAATTTCTTCTTTTATATATCATCCCTTTGGTATAGTTACCGGTTAATCATGGATAGGAATCCTTTAAGTCATTCCATTATGTTTTAAATAATGTTTCTCGTTCATTGAAAATATTCAGATTTACCAAATGTAATCTAGAAATCATCTTGCATTACCCTTTCGGAACGGCCATTTCATTTATTGATTAAATCTGGAGAGGGCCCAATGGTATCTTTATGCACATATCATGTGGAGGTTAACTAACCTTTATGATAACAAGTGTTTCCTGTGGATGCTGCTTCACATACACTCTGAAAAATAGCTTTTATAACTACCTTGTTTCAGGACAGCGTTTGGCTATAATCACAAAGTGATATCCACACATACAGAACTTGCTTGTATCTCAAGTGTAAGGACGATTTTAAACCATTTTTGACATTTTACTCTGACATGGATCCAAAAGTAAATGTCATAGGTTGAGGTATCCAATTTGCATCCATTGTGAATACATATGTGTTTGGTGGGCACAAATCCATAATCTTCAAGGAATATAACCACATCTCACATTTGATTTACATACATATTCCCATATTGTCCTAACCGATTATGGACATATTTGAATGATAAGTAATCATTCATGGTTATATTAAAATGCAAAACATTAGGATAACAATTTTTATATGAATGATGAAGACAAATACCAAGTATCTTTATTCATCAGAAAGTAACAATTGTATTACAATCCCTATTATCCAAAATACTAATACAGATACGTATGAAACTACATTAGGCTAGATGAGTTTATGTTTTCCAACATTCTCAACTCTTTCTTTACAAGACAGCTAAATAGTTATCTGAGTAAACTTTTCGAATACTTGTTTCAAATTCTCATATTGTGAAAGATTTGAAAAATAAGATGAGTGTCTTATTGTTCACGTGCATACTATTGCAAGAGTCATAGTATGGACAAGGTAATAGTACCTTTTATAGGGTATTTGAAGTCAACAACATACCTATCTCAGACAGTCATCTTTACAGTTTCTTAAAATGTAAAGTATTCTCATTCTTTAATGTGTTATGCAACAATGCTCTTAAATGAGCATATCTAGTTAGCAGATTTATCGTAAATGATAAAATCACCTTATTTCAACTTCAGATTTGAGTATTCTCTAGCATCAGTTGACACATACAACGCTATGCTTCATAATTCGTAAACTTTTGTATAACAGTGATCTAAATACCCTCAATTAGATATTGTTATCTAAATTCTCTCAATTAGATAATGTTGTTGTTAGCTCATCTTGCTATCGTGCAAAAGTAACAACCTAGGTCAACATATACGGGATTTAATATATTTACATGATGAACTTATTTAAAAAAAAACACAAGGTTTTCCATCCGTACTAAATTTATATCAAGTGAAATTATATCATTAAGACTTGCTACAATGAACTATTGCATTTGTGTTGGACTATTATTCCGCAATACGTTTATCTTAAAGTAAACATTTTTGCCAAGGTCGTTGTTTTCCTAAATTCCCAAGTGAAGTTTTTTCCAATTTAAGGATTAATATCTAGCTTTTATGTGAACGATACTTTAAATATGTCATACAAGATGACTGAATTTAAGAAAAATAACATAGTGCTCCTCTTAATGTTAGATGTACTCAGGCAGTCATCTTAATTTACACAGAATCATATTGTAATTAATTAAAGATCCTAGCTCCTAGATGATATTGATACAATTCCATACTTGGTTCTTTCATCTTGTATACTATATACCAGATTATATATATTATATTATATAATTATATATTTATATTTATATATATTATATATATATTATTATATATATAGATATTTTATATATACTCTGACCTTTTGATTACACACCGTCCTCGCAAATGTAATCATTAAGGAAAGAGTCTTAAAACTTAATTGCCATATTTCAAAATATAGAAATCATACCCTTTATGATCACAATGTCCTCGCAAAGGTAATCATCCGGGAAATAGGTATGAACCTTAATTTGATTATTTAAGATTCAAGAAATCATTGTTATGACAATTTAGATATCTTTATATAATTAACATACGTGCAAAAAAGAAAGATTTAAACATAGTCAATTGTTGAAGTAAGATCAAAATCTTTATCTTCAGTTAGTCATTAATTTGTATACAATTTTGTCCTTATGAGCCTTTTCAAAGGAAAAACTCATTCTAACTCAATGTTTACATTTGTGATAAAAGATCATCAAAACCTTGATTGGCTTTTAATGACTGCCATCTTATTCATGCATAATTCTAAGTCCCTTTATCAGATTCAAGATGTGCATTTTGTATCTTAGCAATTTAGCAGGTTGAAAGGATCTCGAATTTATATTACTCAGCATTGATATTACAATATCAATTAAGTGTGAGGCACCTTGCGGATTTTGATGTTGAGTTCTAATATACTTTGGTTCGACATTTACATGTTAACCTTAGTGTGAATTAGGCAAGAGGATTTTGAAAGGTGATGTTATTTTGTTCTTGAATATTTTTAGGTTTACAGATGCTCCACTTACTTTTGTAAGTAGAGAAAACTCTCTAAATACTAAGTATTTAAGCAACATATGATTGTTCTTAATTGGGATAAAACACAAACACATTTTAAGTTTTCTGTCTTCCTCTAGCTTGTTAATAATATGCTTCATAAGTTTTAATAAATTTTTGAACTTTCATCAAGACATAATTGGATTATCTCATCCAAAGATTGATGTCTTGATTACTTCTAGGTGAAACTTTAATGTGTGTATCTATGGACACAGCAATTTTCTAACCTTGATAGATTTTGGAGGTAGAGTAATTCAAGCTATCATGAATCAAACAATATAAATATAGTTTGTTTCAACACATTAGACACACCATAATAATGTTGGTATTCTATGGAGTATGAAAATTGTGAGACTCCCATCAAAAATTCAATTAGGATAACTTGATTCTCTTTGGAGTAAATACTTGTCAATTGGGTCGTGCCAAATTGAAACAAAGTATTTTAAACCTCAAGAGCATGCTATAATGTATATTTCTTGAATTAAGCAAGAACTCTTTGTTCATGTGTTCACAAGAAGACATAACAATTCAAGACTTCCATGTTCTTGTGTTTACAAGAAAACAAAACATGTCAATTATACATTATTAAGTCTTTGATTAATTCAAGGACCTCATGTTAACTCTATGTTCATGTGTTTCAAGAAAACAGAACATATAAAGTTATAAGTTACAAGTCTCCGAATAATTCAAGGACATCATGTTAATGTTTTAACAAGAAGACATAACAATTTTACTACTTACTTTATTTTATGAGTCATTGATAAAATTAAGAACTTTATAATTATGTCTTAGCAAGCAAACATAATTATACTCACTAAAGTAATCATGAACGCAAACTCTTGAGTTCAATATTAATTTCAAGTTAATTTCATACTTCAATAATTATGATTATTTCATTAACCATGATTATATTAACTAAATCATATAGTCAATTAAATGAAGTAGTATTATTATATCTTGACTTCAAATGTAATAGGGCAACAAACATCTTTCGTGTTTAAGTCCTAGTAGATTGATTTGCTCTCTTACATTGCGGTCAAGAGAAACCAATAATCATATTGTTATATGTTGTTCCTTGCACACAATTAAGATTTCTCCCACTTGTGTACGGGACAACATTATCTAAGATAAACAAAAAACTAGACGAAAAGCATCAATTGTATAAACAATATGATAGTGTCATAGATATTACAAGCAGATTTCAAACTATAATGTTTAATAAGGAATTGTGGATTATTATTCTATAGATAACATTTTAGAAAGCAACCTCAGATATGGGACTTGTTATCATACAAAATAAAATGCAATCTTACTTAAACATGTGTTTGTTCATATTCGGAAAGTAATTAATTATTTCAAAGCAAGCTAGAAATAATATAGGCAACTAACAAGGAAATAAATCTTGTAGCTCTCACTGAATTTGACACCATTACAAGAATGTCATTTCAGTAATAAAATGCATAGCTCCCACTGGATTTGTCAACATTGTAAGTGTTACATCTCCAGTAAAAATCAAACAGCAATTTATTTACTTTCATTGCGGTTTAAACTCATACATCGTGACAAATGCAAGATGTAATTTATTTTGGTAGCTATAAAAAAAATGTTCTCTAGTTACTCAAAATATTTTATCTTTTAATTATTTCAAAGCCGAAAAGAAGGGTAATGAAAGACAGTAAATGAGTTTAATTTAATTAAAAAATTTCAATTATTCTTGTCAACCAATGAGTATAGATAGAAGTAAGTCTCACCTTTTCTTATTAGGAAAAGAGACTATGTTTGTCTTTTATAGAAGAACAAACTTTCGTTTACGAATTATGTTGCAAAACACAATTAATCAGAACATAGAAAGTTCAATTTAGTATTTTTGATAATTAAATTCTTAATAGAATTAACTACCCAATTAATAACAAACTTAAGGACTAAGAATCCAAACTTGACTCCACTTACTACCAAAGGTCTGACAGGGGCGTAAAGAAGTGGGGGCAAGAGGTAAGCGTTTCTCGAGCGTTAATTGCATTTTAATGCAACTCTTAGGTTTATGATACTTGTCAAAAACATTAGTCAGCATGTAATAATGTTTGAGAGCATGTTTAGTATCATCTTATGCCTAGGGTCCAAGGTCTGACCAAGCCTACTCAAATTAAGTCGACCAAGCAAGAACTTGCAAAAATCGTTAGAGGTTCTAACAGTATACAACATTCGCCAGCCATGGGTTGGTAGGGCCCTAAGGTCTGACCAAAGCGGTCTCAAAACCATTGCAACTGTCGTTTCTTGGTTGGCGACCCGGGATGGCATAGATCTTAAAATTTTCATAGGGTATGCACATAAATAATGAGAACTCGTTTAGTTGTTAAGCGTTGTACAAAGAAGCATGCAAAACAACTTTGTATCACTGATTTTAAAAACCTTTAATAATGACACTGTAGTGACATTCCATGGTTCACGGTAACTCCAATCGAACACACAAAGAAACGAGGAGAAAGAAACCAGGGTCAGCTGCGAAGCATATTAAAAACCTGATTTCTTTAGGGAATTACGTAAAAACGACCCGCCTTAAACTTCTCTTATAGTTTGTTCTAGTGGATGAGCCGTACTTCCCTTGTGTCCATAGCGTCCAGTTTTAATTCATGAAAAACGAGGTTCATAGTTTATGTCATATTATTTCTTCACAAAAAACAGTTTTCCACGAAATAAATGGTTGGTCACTATGAGCACGCATTAGGCGTGTAAAATTAATAGACATACATGCACATCATCTTTTTGGTCATATGTCATATTTATTTAGGAGTGTAAACAATTAGACATTAAATAATCATGCATACATGGATTCATAATACAAAAGATAACATTAAGCATATAAGTAAACATGTAAAATCCGAGTTCTCTTGCGAGTATTCCCCAAATGGAGAACCATAAGATCCTCACTAGGTTTTCTGCTTAAGTACCTAGATCGCCCCATTCAGTTATGGCAAGGAATTGCATATCATTGTAATATTTTACAAGTAAAACATGAATAAAGTATAAAACGCAGCAGATCATAGCTTATGTTTTAATAATAGGCATGTAGACTAGGCGTATAATTAAAACAAAACGTGTAACCCATAAAGCTAAAACGAGTTGGCTCGTGATGCCACTATTGGGATTTAACATCTAGGCAAACAAGTAACTACGAATACGCAGCGGATTGGATCTAGTAATAGCATATGGTTAACATGTACATGAAAAGTAAATAGAAAGAGTACCTCTCAGCAATTCGATCTTGAAAATAAATAAGTGATTAAAACAATCACCTCTACAGTTGCTCACACAATCACGTCAAACAAACACGTTAAGTTGTCTAGACTTAACTTCACGAACAAAGCAACAATTGTACTTTTTGGATCAAACCCTAATCATACAAAACCTTTGTGAACTTGAACCAATTAAAAAGGATTAAGGTTTTTTAAATAAACCCTTAAATACACCAAAAAATCTTTTAAACGAATTAACGAACCCAACAAAAAAAAACCCCAAAAAATCTAAATTGGGGTTCAACTGAATTCACGTTGAGGTGTAGAACCGAAACCCTTAACAACCTTAGAGAGATGGGCCAGGCGATTTCGGTAAGGGAGGGAGGAGGAAAGGTTTTAGGATGAGCAAAATTATAAGGTTGGTTTGGGTGTGTATATAGGCACCCAACAACCCTAAGATCTTCTAGGAAAAACCTTCATGGGCCCTCCTTAAAGGCTAAATTGAACACAAAAACCAATCTAGAACTCCCATAGGCCCGGCCACCTTTGGTGTCCCCCTCGGAGTTCGGTTTTTTTGTCTTCTAATTTAGTCCCGTCATCGGTTTATATTTGTGAAAGTATTAAACGCATTCTCGTGTATTAAGTGAGTGCCCCAATTGTCACATATTCGTAATGTACAAATGCTAGCCGACTATCATAATCCAACAGAGACTTGTTAGTGAAGCTCATGGCACACAAACTGACTAGTGTATATATATACCCAAAATGATATGATATATATATAGAGAGATAATGGCCCTCGGTGTTTGTAACTTGTACTTGATGGATTGTACAAGATTTTTAGGAAAACAGAGGTAAAACGGCTATTTTGGATGTCGTGCATTAATGACTTGTACATTATGTATTAAAGACTTGTACCTTTCTTTGAAGAGAATGTATATTCATATGAGATGTTCATGTTACTTATACTTATGCTTTAGTAGCTTGTACATTCGCTTTAGATATTAACCTTTCACGGAATTAGGGTTTAGAGGTATACGATAATGGTTTAAAGCCCGTTTAGATATAATGTTGCGAATAGTACATTATAGGAATAATGTACCTTGTAAAAAGAATATGATGATATTGACTTGACATGTTATGATATATGAAGACAGGATTGCCATAGATAGGTTGCGTGAGCTCGTCTACTTTAGTTATGCAAGTTACATGACATACTGAGATATTGACAATACAAGTAATGTAATAAAGCGAAAAATTTCCCCGTACAATTGTGATAATAGTAAAATAAGTTTTGCATTTGATGAAAATTCTTGGGTTGTTATAACACGAGATAGCTTAGAGGAACAACACGAATCAGCTTCTAACTATTAGTGAATAAATAGGCCCAAGCCCGTTTGTGGGTTTAGGGTATTAGGGTTTTACCACTATAAATAGTGGTCAATAATCACACAGCAGCAACAACAGCAACAATTGATAATAATCACACACAATAACCTTTTCTTCTTGTTGATTCACTTGACTTAAATAAAGTATTCAGTAATAATTTATATAGAAAAAAGAAAGGATGGGTGATTCATACTGGAAATACGAACAACATCAGCAGCAACAACAGCAGCAGCAGCAGCTTTCAGTTATGGGAAAACGACAGCGTTCCGATTATGATGTTTCTGGTGGTCGTGACTTGCCTGGCTATTTTACCCGAGACGATGAGAGAGGAACCCACACCCACCTGGTGGTTAAAGACTCTGACACCATTGGGGCATCTTATGTTCGTTACTTGCGTGTCGCGCAACTTCCGCCATTTGGTGGCATTGAGTCTGCTAGACCTATAAACACGGGACTTGGTGGCCGTCTTCAAGAAGATCATCGCCTGATGGGTATGGGCCTGGCAGGTATGGATCTTGCAGTAGCAGCAGCAGCTGCTGCAAAAGCTCGGGATACAGGGCTAGCAGGTGGGAGGCCTGGAATTGCTTTGCCTCGTGATGCCAGCAATACACTATTTGTTGAGGGTTTGCCTTCAAATTGTTCGCGCAGAGAAGTGGCTCATATATTTCGTCCTTTTGTGGGCTACAAGGAAGTCCGACTTGTGACCAAGGAATCCAGACATTCTAGTGGGGATCCGTTGGTACTCTGTTTCGTTGATTTTGAGAGTCCAGCCGAGGCAGCTACTGCTAAAGATGCTCTACACGGTTATAAGTTTGATGAGCATGACCGAGACTCGGGCATCTTAAGGATGCAATTTGCTCGCAATCTTGGTGTGAGGACATGTGGCTCAGGAAGATCAGGTGGCAGGAGTCGTGGAAGACGTTGACTTTTTCAGGATTTTACGGTTCAAATATTAAAATATCAAAATCGGGTGGTTATGATGTTGCGCGTTTCCAGTCCTAAAGATTTTCGGAGTTCTTATCACCCAAAACCCAGCAGCAGTGTTTCGTCGATCCTCGGAGTTTGCACCGTCGGATCGTCATGATTTTTGGACTGAAGCTTCCTTGCATATAAAGGAAGGTTTTGACCATTGGGATCTTGATTTTGAGGCCTGGAAGTTCTGTTTCTTACCCGGGCAGATTGCAAGTTGTTTGGTGATATTTCTTCCTTTCTTGTTCTTTGTTTGTTGCCATATATCTTGATATTGATTCCAAGATTATGATGATTATTGTATGCCTCTAGTGTTATCTAGAGAAGACTTTGTGTACCTCTCTTGCTTGATAGTGGATTTAAGCGACACTAGGTGTCCTGTGGTTTTTACCCACTTTGGGGTTTTCCACGCTAAAAGCTTGGTGTTCTTGGTGTGTGTTTGATTATCTTTAATACCTGCTGATTTGGTTGATTTGATATTGTTTGAGGGCTGGTTAGAGTTGCTTTTAGTTTGCCTTATTTGTTTACTTCCTCATAGGTTCATACGGGTTTGGGTAAGTGCTGTCAAACATTCGAAGCTTTATTATCTGCCACTAAACTTTGTTTTGAGCCTGAGAGCAATGTTTAATTATGTTTTATTTACATTGAAGGTTTTCTTAATTTCAGACTAGGCTTTTGTGTTGTGAATTTTAATTATGAATGATGCAACTATTTATTCACTAATACTAACATGGTTGGTAGTCCTAGAGTCACTTGTTCCTCTGGGTATCTATTTGACTCGGTCAAACCTGGAGAGACTATTGCTTTTGATGATGGAAAGATATGGGGTGTTATCAAAGGGACTAGTATTACAGAGATAGTTGTTTCCATTACTCGTGCTGGTCCACGCGGTACTAAACTTGGTCCTGAGAAATCCATTAACATCCCCGATAGCAAGATTACGTATGAAGGATTGACTTCAAAAGATATTATTGACCTTGACTTTGTTGGTACACATGCTGACATTGCTGGGATTTCATTTGTGCGAAATGTTCATGATATTGTTGTGCTTAGGCAAGAACTTGAGAAGAGGAAACTTGAGCACCTGGGAATAGTTCTAAAGATTGAAACTAAAGATGGGCTTAAAAACTTGCCTATCATGATTTTAGAGGCAATGAAGCTACCAAATCCTTTGGGGGTTATGATTGCTAGAGGAGATCTTGCAGTTGAGTGTGGATGGGAGATGATGGCAGATATTCAAGAACAAATTTTATCCATATGTAGTGCAGCTCATGTCCCGGTAATTTGGGCAACGCAAGTACTTGAGTCACTTGTAAAAACTGGTGTGCCTACTAGAGCTGAGATAACGGATGTGGCGTGTGGAAGGAGGTCAGTCTTTAAATCTTTTTTATATCTCTTATTGAATGTAAGGCTGTTGCAATTTTGAACAGAAACCAACCCATGTTGAATGTTTGTTACAGGGCAAGTTGCATAATGTTGAACAAGGGAAAGCATATATTGGAAGCTATCGACACTTTAGATACCATACTAAAAAGCAGCTCCACCAATATGAAGGCAGAAGCCAAACCACTTGTATTGTCCAACCACATCTCTTGATCTTGTTTGATTGTATTCTAGTACTTGTACATATATATGCTTTTGATGAAACAAAATATGGATGATCGAGTGGCCTTTCTACTATTTGTTGTTTGGAATTTGCGTTAGAAGTTAAATGACATGGCAGCCAACAGCCAGTTTCATGGTGTGATGACAATGACCAGAACGGCAATGCTAAATAGCTGGTATAAACAAGCATATTAAACTTCCAAAATGAATCTTGATAGTTCTTCATCATTTGTTATTCTTGCATTTAAAAAACTATGAAGATTCATTTTGGAAGTTTAATATACTTGTAATCACAATGATTATCAATTCGGATTGTGCAAAACACACTTGTCGGGATTCTTGCCTTTTGAGGCTATGTTTTCGGAGTGATTATTCAGTTTGCAAAAGCAAACACCCCTTTTAATTACAAATCAGAGAGTTGAAGAATAAAAGTTCATGACAAATGCATTGTGTTGATTCATTTGAGACCACCAAAAAAATCTAAAACCATCTAGATAAAACTTTTAAGGGTTTTTCTAAAAGCAGCCCTTAGGGCTTTTGATAATAACTGATTTCCACAAATATCTCTTGAAAAATAAAAAACAAGCAAACTTGTTCTAAATTATGGATAACTAACGTTTCTTCAATTCATCCCATTTTTTCTCATAACTTATCCATTTAATAATTTTAAACTCATGGACCTACTGTTAACGATTTTTTCCTTCATGCACTATTTGACGTTCTTATATTTTTTCTTTGTATACTAAAAGTCTAAAACTGTACACATATTGCTCATGGACTTGGTAGACACGACCCAATCAGTAAACTAACTACTAACTAGAACTCTCAGATTCCAAATTAAGGACTGATTTATGCCTGTACATGCAAAATCAAAAGAAAAGAAACATGAACATGCAAAGTTTTATACAGAAACATGAACATGCAAAACTAAAATTCCAAACTTCAATCAGAAACTTAGAAACTAACTTTAGGAAACATAACAAATAAATGTTCATCTCAATTATTGAATGTGAAAATACTTAAGGAAAACATGAAAGTTATGCAAAACACTAACGAGAGTATAATCTTCTAGTGCTTCAGATTAAAAACTGGATTTAGCCCTGCATTGTGAGGCAAACATCTTCTCTTCTTCTGTGACATACTTAGGTCTTGTATGTCCTTTTGCGGGCACTTAGGTCTTGTATGTCCTCATTGTTTGCATAAGGAACATCTATTTTGCCCCTTAGTCGCCGACTCTTTTCCACCCTTTTCGCGGCCTTTTCTTGGACGACCTTTTGGTATTGATTTTGGAGGACAAAGAATATCATTATCGGCACCTGGCATGTTGTCCAGGAGAATATCTTCATTTTTTATCGATGTCTCGTCCATTGATATTTCATTATCCTTGGCACTCCTTTGTAAGTTATCTGAACACCAACGTAAAGGAAAGTAAATGGGTGGTATCTTGAAACAATCTTTGTGGAGAAGTACCCGAAATATATGACAACAAAGTATTCCCCAAAATTCAAAGTTCTTGCAACTACACATGATTATATTTCCATCCCAAAACACCTTGTAATTTTTATTATCTCCATCAAAATATCTAATTATAAATTCATCACCATCAATGTGAACTACAAAATACCGACTTGCTCTTTCGAATTCTTCCTGAAACTTTTTGAAAGCAAATGGTGTGAGAACTTCAAAAGCTTGGCGATTTTGTCTTTAAAGATGGATGTCTAAGTTTCGATAACATCTTGTTA
>BQNB010088853.1:0-27553 GCA_026074375.1 Tanacetum coccineum
CAAACGAAGTTATTAATATTCCTCGATCACACTATTGGAAAGAGCACGAAATTACGAGTCTAACGGTACCGACCTTTCATATTTGAACCTTTTTATTTTGACCATTTTTCATCCCTGTTTGAACCTTTAGTAATAATAAACCGGGTCCATATTAATTAAGGGTTATATAATAAAATTGGTATATAATAATTAGAACCATGCTCTAGCCTAACGGTTAGAGTTATTGGCTTCTAACTAAGAGGTTCCGAGTTCGAATATGCAGAGGGTAAAATCCCCTCATGCCACGTCCGCATCCACATAGCTGACACGTGGACAAACGTGGCTGACACGTGGATCCACGTGGCATGCCACGTGGCGGCCTGACCCGGCCCACGACTCGACCGGACCCGACTCTGCCCACGACCCGACCAGACCCGGCTATTGACTGGCGGTCAACCACCGTTGACCGGTGGTCAGGCGGTGGTTGACCGGTGGTTTGGCGGTGGTTCGCCGCCGTTGACCGTCGTTGACCGCCACCGTTGACCGTCGCTGCCACTGTTGACCGGTGGTCCGGCGGTGGCTCCGATGACGGTGACGGAACAGTGCCTACGCCACGTGGCACCACTCAGGTGGTGACACGTGGCAAACTAATCGTTATAATTGCAGGTCTGGACAGGTGGCAGGTACGGATCCGAGGTACTAGGTACTGTAGCTTCGGATACGAGGTGGCAGTGTGGCAGTGGCGGTTACGAGGTACTGTAGCAGCTAGGGATCCGAGCCAATCATTGGGATCTTCTAGAATGGTGACGTGTCATCTTGCTATTGGAGGATCTGGATTATAACAACTAATGATTAGCTGTGCGTACGAGGAACGCGTTTTAGGCCAATCATTGGCACGCATCAATGGAAAAACACCAAAATACCCCCCAGATCTGGAGCTTTGATTGGACGAAGCACTGAAGAGACGAAATTACCCCTGCCCACTTTGGGTTATAAATACACACGCAGCAGCTCATTTTGGGTGTGTTAGTTTTTTAAGTTTATTTTCATAGTAGTGTAGGTTAGTTTTAGGAGTAGTGTAGTATAATTTTTAGCTTATTGTAAAAGCTTTTATAGCTTATTTTTGGATCCCATTTCTTAAGCTTATATTCTAATAAGCTACTTCCATAGCTTATTTAGACTAGCTTATTTTATATTGTTTTCGATTTAGAGCTTTTATAGTAAGCTTAATTTGCTTATTTTCGATTACTTATTTTTCTAGCTTATTGTTTTTAGATCTAATCTTTAAATGTACCCGTCTCTTGTTCACTTGATTGAACACCTTGGTTTCGGGTGGATTAGATCTAAAAATAATAGATCTTGTCTTTTTAGCTTTTTTTCTAGCATAAAGTTTGTTGCTTTTAGCTTATTTGATTGAATCTAAGCTTATAGATCTAAATAGCTTTTGCTTATTTCATCATTTAATCTCTTTTCTTTTCTTTTTCAAAAGTGCTTATTGTTTGATTAAGCTCGACTTATTCATTAAGTCTTGAGCACATTTATCTTCGAGAGCTTATTATTTAGCTTATTTAGTCATAAAGTTCTAAACTTTACTAGTTTTTCTTATAGCTATTTAAGCTAGGGCTTATTTCGAAGGGTACTTGTAGCTTATTTGAGAAGTGGCTTATTTATAAGCTTATATTCTTCATCCTTTTCAAAAAGCCTTGGTAGCTTTTTAGCTTATTTTGTTTTTTTATTTCAAAAGTAGTTTTTTTATGTATATAGATTTAATCTAGTTTTATTTTTACAAAAATTAGTTTTCAAAATAGCTTATTTTTCTAAAAAGTTTTCATCTTATTAGCTTATTGTGTCTTAACTTTTCATGTCTTATTTCTTATTCCATCCTTCTTCATCTAAGGCCGGAGCTTAAGGGTCTTATAAGGTTAATAAATAGATAAAGTTTTTATCTCTATAGTTTTTATGAAAGTAATTAGTGAGTAGTGGTCACCTTTATTTGCTAGTTAGTGGTAGAGCTTAAAAGTGATAAACTTATTTGTTTATTAAGTTTGTAAGATCGGGTGGTTATCGTTTATTTGCGGCTCTTCAATTTGGTTACATTTTTTATCCGTTTTCAATTAATTAGTGTAGATTTAGTTAGTTATTTTATAAAATGTTTGCTTATTTGATATTTGCCATGCGTAGTGAGTAGTTTAACTTGTGGTTGCTAAGTGATTAGTGATTTGGAATTTAAGTGCGGTTTAAAAAGGTTTAAAAAATTAATAGTCAATTTACATACCGTCATTTACTTTTAATGCAATTTAAGTATTGCCATTTATTTTAAAAAACTTTTACTTTACTTGTCATTTAATTTCTTGCAACTTGTTTTCTAAGGATTTTAATTCGTTAAACCTAAGCCCGCACTTAAGGAACATTTCACGTCACTTAGCAAGCATATTTGTCATTTTTATCAATTTTAGTATAATCTTTTAGTTTTTAACCTTAGAATTAATATTAGTTTAATTTTTAGTATAAAATAGTTTTAAAACCAAAACCAATTATTTGTCATTCATAGCACTAAACTAATATTTTCTCATGAAATTTCATTTCATCTCTCGCCGTGGAAACGACTTCGAAGATATGACTATTAATTTTCTTAATAGTAATTGTCTTATCTGACGGGATATACTATATATTACTACGACACGCGTTTGACGTTTAGTAGATACAATCAAGGTTAAATCAAAACCGAGGAACAATCAATGGAAATTCAAGTTATCAAAGCTCCGATTCAGCTAACTCAAGTTGCTCCTTCGACTTGTTGTCGAATTTCAAGAAGTATTAATGAGGCTAATATGAATGTATGCAAAATCAAATAAATATGTGAAAAATAAATTGAGAAATGAAAGCAAAACTTACTACAAAAAACTTTCAATGATTCAAATCAAACCAACGAGATTAAGAATATGATGGCTGGTTTTTCAAATTGACATACCGCTTCTTCTTCGGGTTGGGATCACTTCTAGTAACCAACCGTTGCTAACCCTAGAGGTGACTTGAAAGCAATCTCTCACCCGTATCGGTATTTTTATGCTTGGACTCCATTTTCACTCTTCCCAAGGTGGTGGAACGGGAACCTGAGGTGACAAAGGATACGGTGCAACCGAGTACCGAAAACATCCCTCCGGTAGTCCAAATTCAAGCTCCAATTGATGAGCAGGTTGTTCTCCTAAGACTAAAACCGTTATACCTTATCTTTGAGAGCCAACATAATAAAAGCTCCTTAAAAAAGATGACAATCTAGTAGAAATTTTTGTTGAAATTCTTTAAGAATTTACATTTCGAGCTTAGTTTCCGGTATGCTCTTCTACATATGCGAAATTTGCCTTTCATTGATTTAAGCTCCTTAATAACAAAGAAAAATTGTTTGACTTAGCTAAAACACCGGTGAATGAGAATTGTTCGGCGGTTATCCTAAAAAAGTTGCCCAAAAAACTTAGAGACCCCGACAAGTTTCTTATTCCTTGTGATTTTCCGGAGTTAGTTGAATGCTTAGCCTTGGCCGATCTTGGTGCAAGCATCAACTTTGGATGCCTCGATTCCTTATGGAAGAAGCTCTCACTCCCTGATACTCACTTTACTCAAATGATGCTTGTACTTGCAGACGATCTGACTACTAGTCATCAGATATTGCTAAAGATGTTCTTTGTAAAAGTAGAAAAGTTCTATTTCTTTTAGCTGATTCGTTAGTTGTTGATTATGTGGGATGTCGATTCCTCGGGTTCTCTTAATTTCGGCAAGCCTTTTTGAGGACGGCACGAGCTTTGATTGATGTTTACGGTGAAGAATTAACTCTCCGAGTTGATGATGAACATATCCTTTATTATTTGGTCAAACTTACGAGATACTTACTTTGATGCTATGTCGATTAATCGTAATGATGTAATCGACGTGCTTGTGAGGAAGTATTACTCAGAATTGCTCGGATTCTCGGATAGTTTTTATGAGTGGCAATCCCACTCCATCTTTAGATCCTATCCTTTCTACTTCTTCTCTCTCTCACTCCTTTTGAGGAAGGTGACTTCATATTGGAAGAAATCGAAGCTTGTCTTACAAATGATTTAATTCCACCGGGAATTGATGATGACGACTTTGATCCGGAGGGAGACCTTCTTCTACTCAAGAAGTTATTAAACGATGATCCATCATCTCCTCTCCCTCCGAAAGAACTTCATGTTGAGGAACTTAAAATCTATATCTTCTGATTTGATGATCCTCCGGAGCTTGAGCTCAAGGATTTACCTTCTCATCTGAGTATGCTATTTTATTGAGGGTACGATAAACTACACAATCATAATTGCTAAAACTTAAAAGATGATGTATAAGGTCTGGCTTTCTTAGGTTTTTGTCACACAAGCGTGCCATCGCTTGGAAAATCTCCGATATTAAGGGCATTGACCCTCAATTTTGTACTCACAAAATATTAATGGAGGATGACTCTAAACCGGCAATTCAACATCAAAGATGGGTGAACCCAAAAATTCACGAGGTTATCAAAAAGAAAGTTATCAAACTCCTCGATGCCGTATTGATTTACCTTATCTCCGATAGCCCGTGGGTGAGCCTCGTTCATTGTGTGCCTAAAAAGGGCGGTATAACCGTAATTGAAAATAAAGATAATGAGTTGATACCTACTCGATTAGTTACGGGATGGCATATATGCATTGACTACCGAAAGTTAAATGATGCCACTCGTAAAGATCATTTCTCGTTACCATTTATGGACCAAATGCTTGAAAGACTCGCGGGAAACGAATACTATTGTTTTCTAGATGGTTTCTCGGGGTATATTCAGATTCCAATTGACCCGCAAGACCAAGAGAAGGCCACCTTCACTTGCCCTTATGGGACGTTTGCCTACCGACGCATGCCTTTCGGCTTATGTAATGCTTCGGGCATGTTTCAAAGGTGCATGATGGCCATTTTCCATGACATGATCAAAGAAACAATGGAGGTCTTTATGGATGATTTGTCGGTCTTCAGGGATTCTTTCTCCTCATGCCTCTCCTATTTAGACAAAATACTCAAACGGTGCGAAGACTTCTAGTTTAGTTCTAAATTAGGAGACATGCCATTTTTATGGTAAAGAAGCTTTGTTCTAGGACATAAGATTTCAAAGTCCGGAATTGAGATCGACAAAAGCTAAAGTTGTGTTATAGCTAAAACTCCCTCATCCGACATGTTAAAAGGCATTCGAGTTTTTTAGGTCTTGGGGGTTACACTCATCGATTTATTCAAGATTTTTCTAAAATAGTACCGGCCGAGAACCACTCTTCGTGAAAAAGTCAACCCCTGTCATCTTTTTGAATGAATGTATTGAATCGGATTAATTACTTAAGTATTAAGTTTAACCAAAGCTCCGATTTTAGTTGCCACGATTGGCGACCTGCCATTTGAAATTATGTGTGATGCTAGTGATTACGCGGTAGGTGCTGTCTTGGGGAAACGTAAGACCAAAAATTTTCAGCCTATACACTATGCTTGAATAAGTGTTAAAGATTAAAAGCCAAAGTATGATCTGTCTTCAAATCAACAACAAACAGATCATCATTAAAGAGAAGCTAATGATTAAAGAGAAGTGTTTGGATACAATCCTCAAAAGCTCAAGCTGAAGAAAACTGAAGAAACTTGAAGTTAACAAGTGAAGTTCAAGTTTAGGGGAGGATTGTTAGGAATTATGTATACAAGACTTAATTCTGTTTGTTATATAGTTAGTTCTGCCAGTACACTTGTTAGTACTGGTAGAAGAGTTAGCATAGTTAGTACTGGTAGTTCATTATAAGTTAGTACTGGTTATGTAATAGTTAAGTCTGCTTATGCAGAAGTTAGTTAGAGTTAGAGATATGCATGAGATATCTTAGGAAAGGATATGCATGATCTCTATACGCGTTTTGTAAAGCCCATTAGGGTTTCCTTGGTGTATAAAAGGAACCCTAGTCATAGTTAGTTGAGATAGATCAACATAGATCAATAGAGATTATCTTTGCAATCATAGTCTTTGTAATCTGTAACCTAGTCAGATTCAAGTTGTAATACAAAGTTTTCTTGTGTTACTTAATACTGTTCTTCTTAGCATTATTGATTAGTTTTTGCATAATCAATAGTGTTAAATCAGTGTTTCATTATTATTGCTTTGCATTTATCTAAAGTAGCAAACCCTTTGCAAGCTAAAGGTTCAAGTCACGCAGTGTTATTGTGTTTTGATTTGGTAAGTGGTAATTCAGCTGCATGACTGTTGGGTAGGCGTAGTGGATATCATATAAAATCAAACGCCACACCGCCTTACATGGAGCTAAAAACCAAGAATTTAGAAATTTTTTATCTCATCCACCTCCAAAACCTATTCAGATGCCCCATTAGGACTGGACTTCATGTTCTCTTGTATAACAATAGTGGCTCTATCTGGAACCTTATTTAAGTACTTGAATAAGTACTTATTGCTTTTGATCTATTGCACCATTCAACGTTAATGTGTGCTTGGTATTTCAATAGGAGATACCTATTGTAAGGGACCACATGTTTGTTGTTGTAAACAATATTAGCTTTTTGGGCAGTCACTTTGTTATCCATGCATCGATAAATAGCGTATCCATCTGCATCAATTACTGTCTTTGCCATGAATGATTTTGAAAAATGTTTTGAACATTTTCCCTCAGTGGTACACGGGGCGTATTTTGAGTCTTCCCCGCAAGGTCCATGCAACATATACTCAGTAACTACTTTATATCCGTCTGGGTCATCTATTGGAGATGGCAACTCTGCGGAGATTATATCGTCTATTTCGGTTGGGTTCCTACACTTGCAGCGTTCTTCTAGCCATAGGAGAATATGTGCGTATGGCAGTCCATGTTTTTGGAATTCTATTACATACACAACTGAAAGGGAATAGGAGAAAGATATTAGTTACTATTGAAAACACATGAAAATAAATAGCCGACTGACTTTAGGGTGTCATGTGCATTACCTGCGTAAGTGTCTCTAAAAATCTTAATTTTGGTAAGATCATCTAAGAGTTCGGTCAGTTTCATTTTAAAAACTCAGGTCCCTATTTCTGGTCAATCGTGGGATTTTTGGCTAGACACATAAGCTAACATCTCTGCAATTTTAGGCCATTTTGGGTTGGAGGTAAAAGTGATGAATAGGTTTGGATTTCCATATGTTCGACATAGAGCCATCGCATCTTGATAGTTTTGCATCATGTACCTTGGACCGCCTATAAAAGTCTTGGGCAAGACTATTCTCTTTCCAATACCTTCTGCATTTATGTCGCCTCTTGTAACAACATCGCATAGATTATGATACAGATCTACCCGCAGCATATCTTGGTTATTTCTTGTCCATTTGAGCCTTTGTTCTTCAACAACTGTGTATGCGTCCACCAAATATTGTTGGAATAATCATCCTCTTAACAAAGTAGTCCCCTAGTTATTTCGCTGCTGGATTATGTAACCATAATACTCTTTCATTGTAACATATCTACGCTTAGTTTTACGGCCACTTGTATTGCTGTGATACGCAATTTTTTCATGGAATCCATCTTCACCGTACAGAAATAATAAAGGATATTGCAGTGCCATGTAGCTTGGATGCAATTATGAAATGCGTTGTGGGCCAGTATTGTTTTTGTTTACACTTATATCTCTCGAAGGATCGCCATCACCAAAATCATTTACGATCAGAGCTGCCACTTCAGAGACAGTAGGCGCGTTGTATTGTCTAGTTGTTGTTCTTTCGCTTAGTAACCGCAGGCCAAAGTTAGTTGAAGTATTTGACTGAAACTATTCTTTTTCCAATTGAAATGACTTGGCTAGTGAGCTTGACCGATCCAGCATTTGAATGAGGCTTGCCACTATGTTTCCATCGACTGTTTCACATGTTTCACTATCCATAAAAGCAGTCATTCGATTCCTAATTTCGTTTTCCGTGTCAAAAAATTAGAGTTGAGCATACCTTGGTTGAACTCCCTCTGCTGAAAGTAGGGAACCCATTCGATGATAGTTTTGACTGTCTATTCGAAATGTATATGGTCCTCTCCCCGTGTTAATTGATTGTTCTATTTCGGCTCCAAACGATGTGAAACAAAACATGCTGTTGTATACTCTGATATGATCTTTAAACCTTACTGTCGTTGCTTCATTATAGTCGAGAAGTTTGTTTAATGGTGTAGGTGCTTCCTTGAATCTTGGTAGTAGCACATTCCCACCTTGACAACATAGGGAGAATATTAGATTTACAACCCCTTTTCGCCTTGTCCTGCATCTTGCCGGCTCACAACCGATGTTGCAGCCTTCTAAAAGGTCGAGGATTTCCTTAGTTTAAAGGATGTATAATTATATTAAGTGTAATATATGTGATTTAATAAATATAGGGAAAATCTCTTTTTCTTAAATTTAAATATGCTTTTGAACTAAGACTATTTCGTTTTAAGTTGTGGTTTTTCTAAATGAATTGTTTAACGGGAAGCCTAAGAGTTTTTGAAACCGAAGGTCCGTGAGTTCCGATACTATTCTCTGTGGGGTGTCAAAAGCCTGGTCACCTAAGCCGGTCTCGGCTGGGATGTGCCGAGAAGAAAGTCGCTACATGGAATGATCTCGCCTTCAAAATCATAATTCTTGGGTGGAACGTGAAGCATAGAAATATTGCAATTTTCTTAAAAAGGTTGATCTATGGTTGAAATTCGAAATAAGCACACTCACATAATATATAATAATTGTCGGGAGCGAAAAGTTTCACAAGTTACAAGTATGAGTAGTGTTAGCATCTTAACTTATATTTAACGGTGATTTTGTTTTTAAGCTTAGTTTGGGGCGGGTGAAAAGTCGAGGACGATGAATTTATCTTTTTGGGCATTTTAAGATTAAAGTGCTTCTTGTTCTATGACCCTTAAAGTTATAAAAATAACGAAAGTTCATACATTCTAGTTAGTTGCTTAAAAAGAAAAGTATAAAAAAATGAATGTAAAGGATAAAAACTTATGGTAGTAGTTAGTGTAGATTTATAAAAATGGTCAAAACGAGGCTTTTCAAAACTATTGATTCATTAATTCCCTTTGATGAACACTTTGCTACTTTTCGAGGTAATTAGTCAAGGGGGATTGAGATTCTTGGTTTTCTAAAGTGTTTACTTATGGCATTGCGTGAGGACACGACAATATCTTAGTATGGGGGATTTTGGTATGTGTTAAATTACACATACCTTTTATCTAATAAAACGACCCCAAATGACCAAAAACGCACATAAAATGCCAAATATATGCTTGTTTTGTGTTGTTTACTGTGCAGGTATCGGATATTCACTAAAGGACAAAAATCAAGCCAAAGCGGACAAAACCAAGCACGGGAATAGAAAGAGCGTAAAAAGTCAAAGCCAAAGACGTGTGCATCTTAAATGGGCCAACCCATACCCGAGTTAATGGGTCGGGTCAGCCCAAGAATGCTTATTATTTAATTAAAAGCCCTAAATCCATTACCTAGGCCCAATCCCCTTTTTAATAAAAACCTGGCCCAAACTATTAACCTAGGCCCAAACCCACTTAACCACCGTTAGCCCAACACCCTATAACCGTTTACACAGTTAGTCCTTAAGGACTAACATTGCTAGTCCTTAGGGACTAACAAAATTAGCCCCTATAACTTTTAAACCTTTGCACCCTACGTCCTTTTTCCCCTAACTCCCATCAAAATTAAACAAACAGTATCCCAAAACCCAATTCCCGCCAATCCCTACTACTATTCATCTGTCCCTCTTACTTTTCCCTGCAACCAGATAAACACCCTTAACTTATTCCCCACAACCCAACAAACCTTAATTGACCTTTTCTTCAATGAAAATGACAACCACGTTGGCAATCCTAAGAAATTTGATTCATTGGGACTAAATCAAGGGCCAAGGTCTAATTGAAGAAGCACAAGATGGAATTGAGGGCTAAGATTCAAGCTTGGAATACACTCACATAACAAACACAAGTTCAAGACACATGCACCTTAGTTTTTTATAAATAGGATTCGTTTTTCATTGAAATGAAGTATGTAGTTTTAGGAGTAGTGTAGAGTAGGTAGCTTATTTTCCAGCTTATTTACAGCTTTTATGCTTTTAAATACTGTACTTTCCTTTTCAAAGTAATGTAACCTCATTTTATTAATACAAGTTAATTTTCAAGCTTATTCTAAATTCTGTCTTATTAATCCTGTTTACTTATTGCAACTTAAAGCTTTATCTGTTTTCAAATCATAATTTCATAAGCTCTTTACTGTTTCATTGAAATTCCACCCCAAATTTACCTCAGCTTGATTTATGGATGATAAGCCAGACAAGGATGGGCTTATGGACTTACCAGCTTATCATAAGATAAGCTAGAGCTTTTTTAGATAAGCTCTTATGAGCCCGTTTATCCCTGTTTAAGCAAGGGAAGTTGTAAGTTCTCATTTTAATGTTTTCAAGCTTATTTTACTGTTTAACTTATCATACTGCTTATCTGCTTATTCTGTGCTTTTTAATGCTTTAATGTGCTTATTTTGCCTTAATGTTAGCTTAGCATGTTTAGTTTTTGGTTTTAAATAGCTTAGTTTAAGCTTTAAGTAATCTGTCCATTTTTTAAGTCAAATTAGCTTATTAAGTTAAGTTTTTTTATTAAGTGCTTATTTCTCCTAGTTTTTGCTTATTTGTGCTTAACATGTTTAGTTCTTAATTTGTTTATCAATTCATAGCTTAATTAAGTCTGTTCAGCCTAAAAAGTGGATTTTCAAATTCTAAAGGGGTGTTTGGCACAAGCAGTTTTAACTAGGTTAAGACTGCTTATGGTACTTTTGGTCATAAAGTCAGTTTTAATAAGCTTACATAAGGTCTAAATAAAAGTTTTCATAAGCTAGAATTAAGTCTTGTTTAGTTTTGAAGTTGTTTTGTCTAGTGCTCAAATCTGTTAGTTCCTAAATTGTTCTAAACTAGTTAATTCTTGGATTCAAATTAGTATGCTTAAGGTGTAGTGTTTTTGTGTCCAAACAAGTTTAATTTGCATCAATACAAATCTGTTTTAAGTTTATAGCTTTTGAAATTACACTTTAAGCATCTTAGGATATGCACAGTAAAGGAACATAAAGGAATAAGAAGAATGTATATCACCACCATAATTATAAGGACTAATTATACCCTAAAAGTGACAAATAGACACCTCACACCTCTATATAGACTAAACAATCCCCACCCACCAGTTAAAGATATCGACAAGACAATATCTTATTTTTATTAAGACCTGTGGTGCATTGATTACCAATAGTTGTGAGGTGGATAAAACCACACACAAATCCTTTAAAACATTTTGATATTCAAATAATACTGGTGGTCCTTAACTCATTTTTGCACACTCCATACGTCACCACATTTCAAAAACAACTTATAACCTAGCCGTACCTCATCAAGTACTGTATTGTATTTACACTAGCATTACTTTGACCAGAAGTACAGCTTTTTCAAGTCAAATCTTTTATCAAAATAAGATACTAAAAAAAGAAATTTTTAGATAAATCTCAACAGTTGTTTAAGAGATTTTCCATCCATCATCAGGTTTGTCCACAAGAATGACACAATGTATCAAAGTAATGGCTGTCTCATTCTCAACATCAACTTCCATCCCATGTTCCACTCCAAATCATCAACTCTATAAGATCTAGGATACCTTCTTTCAGCGTGCATGGTGAACATAGTACCATCCTCTAAATACTAGTGTATGCCCTCCTGAAGATTCATTAAGTCCCACCTACGATTTCCCAATCTTCTAGGTTCTTCCAAGATAGTCATCACCAACTAGATTTCAGGAGTCTCGCCAGATAGTTGTAAGGTCACCTAGAAGAATCAAAGCCTAAACCCAGTTGGAAGAATGTGCTCATAATACTCTTGAACCACTCGATAAAGTGATACAAACCTGACTATCTAAGAATGCAGTAATCTCCATAAAGTAATCAAAAAGCCGTGAATTGGATTATTCGCCCTGTGATGAAGAATACTCTCCCTCCGTGAATCAAAAACCTGAAGCACTGTAATCCATTGAAATTCCTTCTATGAGACTCACTTTCTTGTGCACACCTTTTATCAAAAATCTACAAACCTCAAGATAATACCTACTTTTCATCAACTGTCTCCGTCCTCCACTTTGATGCTTCTTTGAAATGCTGTTCTTCGGAAATTGTAGCTTTTCTTTTCCTTGAAAGTCTCTTTGCATTTCTTTCTTGCAACCACAGCCTTTCTTTCTCGGAGCCCATTGGAATAAAATCTTTAGTAGTGAGGTCTTTATGTTGATTCTCGAAACTTTGTCATACAACACTTTCATCTGTGGATTACTTAAGTTTTTGCGAATCTGTATCCATGACCTTTTAAGAATATTCATCATCTTAATTCTTTCTTTGAGCAAGAGAAGTAAGTTTTACCCTCAACGAAGTCTTTTGGCTTGCTTTCTTTAAATTCTTCAAACCTGTTTTCTTTCCCTCTCTTCATCCCATTCAGCTTGAATCTTTCTTGCAACCTCTCGATCATTGTATTTTCCAAGGCTCTGATTTGTTGAAGAGTCAATTTCTTTTCTTTAGGGTTCTTCAACCAAGTATCCCTTAGTAGCTTTGCCGTTAACCATTTTGAATCAGTACCTTGGCTTGATTGTTGAGGTTGAGTTTGTATGGAACCAGGAATGCTCAAAACCTCATGGTCTAGAATAGCAAACAAGAACCTTCAAGCAGACTTAAAGATTTTTCTTCAGACTCCATAACTTGAATTGGACGGAGTGGGCTTGAAGGACCTGCTTCATCTTCAAAATTTAGAGTCCTTGGAGTAATAGTACTCTGTCTAGCAGTACTTTGAGTTGTCTCCAAATCCAGTTCTTCTGTATCTCCACTCTTTACATTAGAAGCTTCTTTCTCCTCAATATTGATTTCCTCAGTCTCATCACTTTTTCATTTTCTAATACTATCGTTTCATTGCTTTTTTCCTATCAATGTCAGGAAAGCAACAGAAATCACCACTTTATCAACAATATCATCAAAGAAAGGATCTGCTGTATCTTCTTCTTGAACATAGTGCTCTTCAGACAAAGTACCTTTAACCTTATTCCCTCCCCAATTTTGACTTAAGACCACTTTTCTTCCTTAGCTTCTTTCGTTCCGTCTCTATTTGCTTCTAAGGTTCCACTTTCTACCCCAAAAAGCATGATTTGACTACTTGCTGTACGAATTTGTAAACAAGTTTCTTGACTTGGCCTTTGAGCTTGATTAATCTGTTTACTTGAGAAAGAGTTTGCTTCCCTTGAGCCTCCTAACTTCCCTGATCACACATATATATTCTAAAAGTTCCCTCATCTCCTCCAGATGTTTGAGACGCATTCTGTGGGAGTATAATCATTGGGAGATGTAGGTATAGCAGCAATACCTTGTAGACGAGCAGTACCTAGAGATGCAGCAGTACCTTGTAGAGAAGCAGTCCCTTGTGAGGTAATCAGTACCATTTAGAACTATCAGCATTAACCTTTGAAATACTAGCTTAGCAGCACATGAGAAGGGGATGCCATTGAAGCATCCCTTTGCCAAACTCGCAACCTTAGAATGAGACTAGTACTATGTTATTCTCCCTCCGCTGCCAAGCTGTTACTTAACCTCTAACAAAGGATGGAGTCAAGGGGAAATCCTAACACAGAACTTAGGGACTATGTTTCCTCATAAAAGTGAATATCTTAGTGGGCAAAGTAACTGAAGTCATAAAATCCCTGAGGTCTGGCTACTCCCAACTAACTGCTTGTTCAAAAAACAGCTGAAACGAACCTAGATACAAAAGAAAGTGGTGTACCATTGGAAATAATGTCCTAGCTTCCCATTCATTATCATCAAGAGAATAGTTGAATTACTGATTCGTTGCTAATCCTACTAGGGCAGAGGCGATGTTGGTGCCAAATGCTCCCCATGAGGTACTCTTAGGGAACTAATGCATTGAAGTAAAACACGGACCAAATATTCCACTAGGGCTAAAAGAGGTTTAGAAAGAGAAAGTAAGTTGTGCTAAATTACCCTCGTAGCCAATATCTCTGAGCGTGTCCCAAATAACTTGCTTAGGAAAGCAATCAACACCGTTTGCATCATCAAAGAGTAGATCAGCTCGAATGTTTCTATCAGAGATCTACGATCTTTTTTGGCCAGCAACCATGTGGCGCGAATAAGAGGTACAAGGGCCATTGATCACCCTGATAGAAGCCGTAGTCCACAATTGTGAAGCCATGGACCGATGAGATCAGGATCAACCAACAGAAGAGTGAATTATGGAAGCAATCCAGTGAGATAAACGAGAGAGATTAGATAAAAAAACCACATTCTGCGCCGTCCATCTCCAACACAAGCAATCAGATGTGTTGTTACAAGTATCGAAAATTTGCCATATGAAAAGAAATTGATGAGACCTTCCGAGTGTTGTTAATTGAAAAATTTATGAATGAAAAAGAGATAGAATGAGAGAAAAATGCAATTCAGTTGAGTATTTTAATAGGTTGCGACGGCTAACTATTAAAGAAGTTTTACCATTGTAAATAAACGATTTTAGCGCAAAAACGAATGTTTTTGAACCTTAAGACCGCGACGTTAGAACAGTACATGTAGTTGTCTATAGCAGTACTTTCTCTAAGCCAAGCAGTACTTTGAAAAGACCGAATCAGTACGTTTCAACGTAAAAAGATTGCCAACTCAAATTTGTGCAACGACAACCCTGCAATCTTGCAAAATATCTCTTCAAAGCATCAATACTCTCAACAATCAATCATAACCTCCCCTTAAAAAATCAGATAAGAGCTTCAAAGATCCTTACAAGACGAGAACAGGCACTTTAACACAAACACCAGTACTTTACATGTATCCTCCCCTCAAAATGTAAGCTAATGGTTCTTAATCATCCGCAAAAGTGACTACCAAAAAAATAAATCTTGCCAAGTCCAAGACCATTGGTGAGTAACATCGCTACATGATCATCATATGAACTCTTGACCACATATAATAGCCTTTTAGCTCATAGCAATCTCGAATGAAGTATGTCTAATCAGAATATGCTTGGTCCTATTAGTGGAAAACGAGATTCCTCCAAAATGCATATGGTACTACTGCAGTTGTCAATATGGATATCAGTTTTTCCATGAAAATCAATTCCTAATCAACAATTGATTTTGCATCCACAGTACCTGAGGCACAACAACATGCAACAGCTGCACAGTATTCTGCCTCATAAGAAGAATATAGCCAGTAATTGTTTGTTACTTGCAATTGCCAAAAACTAAGTCCTTCATTCTTCCAAGATACTGACAACCTCTGAATTGACCTCAATCATGGTTTGGTCCCCGTGCATAGTCCCACTGTCCGAAAAAGCTTCCAAATGAAAAATGGAGAGTCTTAGGATACCATAAACCCAATTTTTGGTTGATTTTAGAGGTACCTAAATATCCTTTTGACAGTATTGTAGTTTGAGAAACCTTTGGAGGTGACTTGGAAAACGTGGCACACAAGACAAACACAGCAAACATTATTTCTGGTCTTGAAGCAGTTTAAGTGACATGAGGCATCCCAATCATGACCTATAAGTATGTACCACAGACATCTACACCCTCTTTAACTTTTCCAAGAATTTATTAGGCTTCAATTGGAGTAGATCTGGCTTAATGGTTCTAAATTCAACTTGTAGGGAAGTAAAACTATCACTTATTTGTCTTGACTTAGAAAAATACCACACATTAGATTGCTTGACTTGAAGCCCAAAAAGAAGAGAGTTCACCCATGGGAACCATCTGAAACTCTATTTGCATAAGAACTTCAAAATTCCTTCACCATAGAAACTTGGTATAATCCAAAGATAATACAGCTACATATACCTGAATACCAACATGAAATCTCTTCGATCCCACTTAATAAACAGAGTTTTTTAATAAATAGCCCCTCTCCTATAACCACTGTTTCAAAAGAAAATGTGGAAAGTCTTTCATACATGCTCGTATGGGTCTTGATGAAGACCATAAAGCGACCTTGCACACTCAGTAGAGCTTTGTTTGGATGACGCAGGATCATCAAAACCTGGAGGAAGTTTTACATACACCTAATCATGTGATAATTGTGCCGATATAAAAATGCACTATTGAACATCCAATCGAAAGACAGTAAAGCACATGAAGGATGAAAAAGCCAAACAGAGTCGGATTGAGCTTCAATTTCTGGCCAACTGGTGCAAAAACACATCCATCATAATCCACACCTTCCTTTGGTCCTTACCCTTGTGCAACCAGTCGTGCCTTTGTTCTTGATAATTGTACCAATCTTTCCATCCCACAGTTCTCAAACACCTATTTTGTATTCCATTACTCGCTTAGCCTTCTGGTAAGTCACATAAACCCATAACAACTTGTAGACTTGGAAATGTAAGGTAGTTCTTCTTTCATCCGCTTCAAACCCAACTTCATCCCGCTAAGGCTTGAGATACTTTTCTATGTGATCCTCTTGAGATAGGAAACAAGCAAAGACAAGCATGGTTTTGCTGATCTTTGTGATTAGACTCTGTTTTGCTGTTAATATAAGACAGCGAAGGCTTGGTGTTGGTCATAAGTAACTTTCTTTATGCTTTCTTCTATGTATGAACCCCGTCAGTAACTTTTGCCAATAATCTGACTTTGATGATGCAAATCTATCTTATGAATCCCCCTAAGTGTAGGAGATAGCGGTGACATCAAGGTAGGGAACCCATTTTGGTTGTAGTTAGCAGCTCCCCCCTTCCTCATTATCTGTATTATTCAATCATCAAAAGAGTTTTTGTAGAAAAAACACCATCTTTTGGAATAACAATTCATCCAGAAATCTGTTGGAGTATTACCAGCACTTAGATGGAAGGTGTGTTAGCAGTACTTAGAGAGAAAGTACTGGTGACATGTTCTTTACCCTTTGCAATAGATAATCTCCTCTTTTTTCCACTTCAAAAGCAATCCTTTGATCCCTCATATGAGCTTTTTTTTCTTTTGGCGAAGTGGATTCATTGATGCATCAAAATTCATAAAGCTCATCATGTATAGCTTGTTCTTTAGAGGACAATGGAACTTCTTTTGCAGCATAACGTCCTCTGGAAGCATAGCTGAGCTTGTAATGAACAATGAACTACTGGTCATCTAAATCTTCAACATCACCCAAAGTTGAAACTTTGTCTCCTGAATCAGCATAGTTTTCTTTCCTTACAGGAATGTAATTCATCGAAGGAGTTAGAAGGTCAAGATCAAACATCCAATCAGACCCTTTCCCATTTTGAATTGCACCTGATTCTCAACGAAAAATCGACATGAAGAAATTCCTGAACTTTTCTTGTTAAACTGTTGTAGACTCTAAAACCTTGCTGCTAGTAAATACCCAACCTAATAGCCTTCTTCCGACTTGCCATCAAACTTAACCCAATTGATCCTAGGGTAAAAAGAATAGCAGAGAGCAATACCAAAGGTCCTCATGAAACTGATGTTGGAGATCTTCCCATCAAAATTTCATAAGGAGAGCTTCACTTGATGTTTAGCCCACCAAAACTCTATAAGCACATAGCAAGCCGAATTGACTGCTTCAACCCAAAATTGAATAGGTAAAAGAGTAGTCTGGCTAACATGTTTCTAGCAGCTATCACTGAGAGTCCCAATTCTTTCTTTCTGCAACACTATTTTGCAATGAGGAGTCCTTGCAAAGCTATATTCGCTTCTTGAATCCTTTCTTGGCACAAAAACTCATTCATTGTTGATTCTTGAAACTCCTGTTCCATTGTTCCGACAAAAGTACTACATAACATAGAAAACTAAATGTCACGAGCAAAAATATTTCACAACGAACTCAAGGTGACAATATCAAAGAGATCAAGAATCACACAATGAATATTCACATAAAAACGTTGTCAACTAGTAGGATAATTACTCCTGATGGTCCTCACTTAAGTCTTAGCATGTTTTTCTAATCCCACAATCAATCATGAATCATATCATAAGTCATCCTCCTATGTAGGCCAAGAAAAAACACCCAATGTGAATTTGCTAGCAGTCATCAGTGCCCACCAACATTACTATTCTTGTTTATACATCTTTATGAAACCAGTCCCCCAAAAGATGTTTGACTATTCCTTTGAGTTAACAGCAGTTTCCATTTTAACTTTCTGAACGATCAGACTCTTCAACATCACTAATCACCCAATCTTCATTTATGACATTATTTCTATCATTTCTGATTGACTAGATTTTGTTGTTCTCTGATTAACAACTTTATTCCTAATGGCTAAGTTCACATCTATCCCTGAAAAGGAACATTGCCCTAGGATGGAATAAATTGTAACCTGTGGGGGGAGGTACTGTACGTAGGCTTTGTAGGCCTTTTCCTTCTATTTGAAATTATCGTATACAGAATCAATCAAAGTTTCATCCCCAGATGAAATGACACTTTCCATACTAATATCTAGACTCAATCCCAAACCCTATACATGACTTATCAGACACATATCTTTGTTTGTTTAAGACTTCGTTTTGAAGTACAGAAGCATTTGTCCATTTCTCAAGTTTTACTTTGAAATCATCTCTTTCTTTTAAGGCCTGATCTAATTCCTTTTGTTTTTTCTAGTTTCAAATTCCAAGCACCCTATTTTTATTTAAAAAAAAAAATAAAAATCCCTTTTAAGTCATATTCCATTTGTTCATAAACATTATCACCCATGCATATTCATTCTTTTCATTGTGTTTTAAGTATGACCTCTAATGACTCTAAGCTCATTTGATATCCTAGACTTTCGAGTCCTAAGCTTTGAAAATTATCTCTTTCCTTTTTTGATAGTTTTCAAGCACCATTTTTAAAAGACTAACTTACTACATTTGGAACATTAAGTACCTTCTTAGTTTGTAACCATTAAAAAGCTAAGACACAGGTATACTCAACAATCTTTATTGCTCCAGTCCAAAATCACCAAGTCCATCTAGTCCAAATAGTGCACAGTGTAATGCATCAAACTACATCAGCTCCAATACATCTTGTTCAACTTCAAGTCAGTGCAATCAAAATCAAAAAGTCGTGGTTCACAGCATATAAATTCCTTGTTCCCAGTGAACAATGTCATACATTGTTGTCTGTTTCCACCGAAGTCTTTTATATTTTGAAACTTCAATAGCCACAATCTCTTTTCCTGACGACCATTCTGCTCTGTTTTTCTTAGATACTTAGCAAACCGGCAACTCTCAATCAAAATGACCCAACATTTTGACAAGTAAAAACATTCCAACTTTGCTTTTGTCAAAAGTGATCCCATTCTTGTGGCTTGAGATCAATTGGTCTTCCCTGTCTTCCCTCATAAACATTTCCTTATCCTGCAAGTTAAGCCATAGCCACCTGCACCTAATGTCAAGTTTCTTCCATAAGCATCTTTCATCAATATGTATCAGGTCTTCATCATCATTAGATGTAGGCATGGATGCTTGTGAGAAAAGAAGGAACATGATGATTTCAATCTGAGTGAAAGCATAGTTAGAAGCATGGTGGCGGAGTGGGGTAAAATTTGTTGTAAGGGGAGTGTCCTTGCTTGAGGCAAAGCTTGTATATAATCCTTTATAGGATATATGTTGGTTCAGCAGTACTTTGTTTCAAAAAGTACAGGCCCTTGAGACTTCTGTGGACAGAAAGGCAATGGTTTGGTGAACTTGAATTTGAGACACCCTCAATTCATGACTCATTACCACCTTTAAGTTGAGTAGAGATCATCAAGTCTAACTCAATCCACTTCCAGGTTGTCCTCCGAATTCATGGTACCCCTACAATCCACACCAGATGTTAGGGCATCTTAGAAACTTCAAATTTGCATCTTCAATGGATACTGTAGCATCAGTAATTCAAGCAAGCTAAGAATATTTCTGAAACCTTATCAGTATGCTGAATCAGTTCTTCCCTAGATCCAATAGTAAATGTCCTCAAAGTGTTGTTTACAACAGATTCTATTTGCAATCATTCATTGATGCTTCGTTTCCTCAAATCTTTCTTTTATGGCTTATCCATAAAGATCTTGATGGCATCTACACGCATCATGAAAACTAGAAGAAGTCTATCAGTTTTGGCTGAAAGCATAATATTAAGGGCTTTCAATTGTTTTTCTTCTGCGTTTTGCAGCAACGAATGTCTTTTAGGTGCTGACCTTGAGGGAGAAGCAGATCAGTTGTGGTTTGGTGTTTCCATTGGTGATTATTTCCCATAGTAATGTGATCAGTTGATAGCAATGTACTGTCGTAACTTCATGACCATAAGGTCCATATTCACCTTTCTTGATTATAGGGATTCAAAGTGCAGTTGGACTTGACGAGGTGGGAACGATTGGTTCAGTTTCAAGACATCTTTTTGGATTGATGGAGAAATTTCAAACAATAAAATTTCTTTCTTGATCAGAGTCTTACACAGGCTCTGACTACCACTATGTAGGATCCGTTGTTTCCTTAGTAAAACGAACCCTTTTAAACCTTTAAAGGATGTTACCTCCATGAATAAAATTCCAAGTCAGTAGCAATGTAACACTGATATAATATTGGTTAATTATGCTGAAACTAATTAACAGATATCAAGAAGACACAACAATAGTTCTTTAAACGATTTCAATTATAAACTCATTTAGAATCAGGCCTAAGTTGCATATCCCTACCAATACATACTAATGAATCTTGTATTTTTGTTATGTTCTCTTAAGCCTTCCCAGGGTTCCAATTTTATAAACATAATGATAACCACTAGTAGTAACAGTCCCTGAAATAGCCACAAAAAACGTAAATAAGAGCTTATCGACTAATACTATTACAAGATAAAAGCATAAAACAACCGTTTAAACTTATAGTTCCTATAGATAACGACAGTACTTTGAACATTTCATTCAACCGCAGAACATTATTTTAATCTTTCATTTAGCCAGTACTTTGACTTATATCATGCAAACTTTGACCTTATACTCTCGTAAGACTAACATATTCAAAAGAAAGGCACAGAGTTATAGACATGAAGAGACATTCCTCAATCCTCCGCACACAACTAGCACACCCTGTGCCCTTTAATTTTTTTTTTCTACAAATTGATTATGGATTTCCTTATGATTAAAGTGGAGATATCATCTAGTGTAGGGTTAGAATAGGAGTAGTGTAGATTAGCTTATAGCTTATTTCTCCAGCTTATTTTATGTTTTTCTGTCTTTTTAAATATTGTAATTCTCAACTTTAAAAGTAATGTAATCCTTTTTTAATGTTTAATGAAATCCTGTTTTTATCTTATCAGCTTAAATTTGTTCTAAAGTTTACTCTATAAGCTCTTTTATACTTGTTCAAACTCAATTAAGCTTTTCATAAAGCTTAGGGGAAAGGGCGGCTGTCCGTGCACTTTCCGAAAATGACAGAAATCTAGATTGAGCTTTCTGTCATCAATTTTATCTCCCCAAAAAATTTACCTCGCATATTTGGATGAAAAGCCAGATTAGATGTGCTTCTAAGACCGTTACTTAGCCTTGTGCAAACAAGCTAGAGCTTGTTGATAAGCTCTTTTGAGCATTTACATCCTTGTTTTGAGCAAAGGATAAAGGTACTCTTCATTTTCATTTGCCTTAAATGCCATATTTTAGCTTAAATATGTTCAGCTTATTATACTGCTTATTTGTGCTTTTTAGTTACTAGTTTATGCTTATTAGTTCTTCATTTACTTAATACTAAATCTGTTTCAGCTTAGTTTAGTCTTTTATAGTGTAAAAATGGAAAACAAGATTTTAAAGGGGTGTTTGGCACAAGCAGTCGTAACTATGGTTACCACTGCTTGAGCTTGTTTTGGCATTTAAACCAAGTTTATTAAGCTCTATTTAGGTCTTTTAATCAGTTTTAATAAGTTTTTATTGTTTGCCTTTTAGGTTTAAGGGCTTGTCCACTAGATCTTAGAATCTATGGTGTTTTCACTTATTCAAACTGCTTATATTAGGATTTACTTATAAGTTGCTTTTAAGGTTTAGATTTTGCTCTATTAAGGTTCATTATGCATTAGATTGACAAGAGTTTTAAGCCTGCTCTTGCCATTGGTTGTTTAGACATAACCTGTCTTTTAAGTTTTTAGTTACATTTCCTGTTTAGCCAGTTTTAGATCTTAATTTTAAGCTAGAATAAGGTTGTTTTAGGTTCTGAATTGGCTTGCACAAGCTTATTGGGATACCTTCTTTATCTGTTTAAGCTTAATTCAGAATTTAAACTTCATTTGCTAGCTTGTTGTTAGGCCTGCAAGTAGCCCTTTAGCTTTTATAAAAATTTTGAAAAAACCAAAAAGCCAAAAATAGTTAGTGAAGTCTGTCATTTGTATTATATCTGTTTTAGCTCATTTCTTCTTATAGTTTGCTTATTTTTAGCTTATCTGAGTTAAATGTGTCTAGGTCTTTAGCTATTTTCAGGTTTTAGTTTCTTTTCCTAGTGCTTTTTAGTCTTTAATTTAGCTTAAAAGTTGTTAAAAGGTCCTTAAAGTCTGTTTTTCATGTCTGCTGTCTTATAGCTTTTAACTGATTTTCAGCTTATTTTTGTTGCTTATTTTTTTAGTCCATTGTGCTTATTTAGTCCTGGTCTTAATCAGTTTGTAGCTTATTTATCTTTCTTTGAGCTTATTAAGCCACAAATGTCCAAAAAGTTTAGCTAAATGTCTTTAAATCTACAAAAGACAATCTGTCAGTTTTAGAAATGCTTTTTCTAGCTTATTTTTAAGCTTTGTCAAAAAAGTTCATTTATTAAAAATGCTTATTTTTCCTTAATCTATAACTTTTTAAAAATGAAAACCAAAAAAAATGTTTGTAAAAAAGAGAGGTCACAGGGGTCGAACCTGTGACCTCCCCCTTTCATAGCCAACACCTTAACACACCACACTAGGGGTGAGCATCAGTCGAAAACCAGACCGGACCGGCAAAGACCGGACCGGCCAAGACCGGACCGGACCGAGACCGAGTTGGTCCAAAATGCTGGACCGAAGACCGAACCGAAATGGTACGGTCCGGTCCGGGTCAGTCCGGTCCGGGTCGGTCTTCGGTCCGGTCCGGTTTTACACGGCATAATCTTCGAGTTTTTGGTAAGACAAGACCAGACCGAAGACCGAATTGGTCCAAAACCCCGGACCGAGGACCGGACCGAAATACATTCGTTCTGGTCCGGTTTTCCGGTCCGGTCCGGTCGAACGGTCCATATGCTCAGCCCTACACCACACACTCACCAACTGCCCTGGGGTCTTTTTCATTTACATTTCTACCCCATTTAATAATTAACCCCTTTTTAGCCATTTAGCCTAGCAGCTTATTTTAGCTTATTTCCTGCTTATTTCACCAAGCTGTTTTGCCCATTTTATTTTTCCTATGTTCAGCACTGTTCAAAGGACTTTTCATAATTTTTTCAGATTTTTACAATTTAGTTTAGTATTTTTAATTAATTTTTTAGATTAAATCAGTTTTTAGTTCATAATAAAAAATATAAAAGTCAAAAAAATATAATTCTTTTTTCTAAAATTTTCTTTTATCATTTAGAACATTTAAAAATTAAATTTGCATTTGTAGGGTTAAAATTTGATAATTTAGATTTTAGAGTCGCGTTTTTATTTCCCGTTAACGTTTTTAGGTTCGATCTTAAATTGCTTTAATTGTTTACTTACGTTTGTTTGTTTTTGCATATTATTTGTAGAAATAGAATCCCAAATCAAAAGTTTGATCATTCAATCACTTGATCACGAATTTAACCTAGATTTTCAATTCACGCCTCGTTGGGAAACGACCCGGGAAGGTTTTGGATTTTACTTTGGATAAAAGTAATCTTCTAGAAGCCTTACGAAATACTTACTCACTCCTTTTAATTGATATTTAGTTATATATATATATATATATATATATATATTACTTATATATTATTTATATATTATATATACTAAAGAACCAAATCAAAAACCTACACGACAACACATCATAAGTCTACCTCCCACTGATAAGGATTTAGCTTTCCATTTAGAAAGCTTGATTGTAACCTTTTGAATAAACCCATTCCATGAATTGATACGCACCATATTAGCAGCCACTTTCACACCGAGATACGTAAGAGATTATTTGCCAAACAACCAAAACTATTAGCCATACTTTGAATATCCGAAGAATGAACACCCAAACCCTAAAGACTACTTTTGTGCATATTAACTTTTAAACCAGACATAAGAAAGAACCAATGCAACATCATCATCAACGCGTTTACATTAAAACTAGACCACTTACCAATGAACATAGCATCATCAGCATAAAATAGGTGCGAGATAGGAACCAAATCATTTTTTTCAACAAGAATAGGAACAAACATACCTCTATCAATAACCCGCTGAAATGCCACATGAAGACTCTCCATCATAAGGATGAATAAAAAGGGGAAAAACGGGTCTCCTTGTCATAAACCTCTGTGAAATAAGAATCCGTCAGTTAGCGAACCATTAACCAAGACCGAAGCTTTTGAAGAATGAAGGCAACAACGAATCCACCCTCGCCATTTACTACTGAAGCCAAATTTACCAAGGATATCATCAAGATGATCCTATCTAACCGAATCAAACGCCTTTTGTAAATCAACTTTAAACAAAAAAGCTTGCTCCTTCCTTGATTTACACCAAGAAAAAATCTTGTTAAGAATAAGAGTCTCGTCAAGAATCTATCTACCTTTAATGAAGGCAGACTGCTCATGGCTAATAAGCTCGTCTATCACAAGGCTAAGACGATTAGCTAAAATTTTGCCAATAATTTTATATTGACACCCAATAAGACTAATAAGACAAAAATCACTAAGATGTTTAGCATCTAATACTTTTGGGATTATAGAAATAAACGAGGGATTACAGCAATTGGGGAAAATACTCAAGTTAAAGAACTCCTTCACTGCATTTGACACGTCTTCACCAACTAGGGGCCAATTTTTTTTTAAAACTCAAATGTAAATCCATCAGGACCTAGAGATTTGTCAGACCTACAATCCCAAACCGCCTTTTTTATTTGATCGACAGATATATCCCCTTCCAAATCATGAGAAGAATTAACACCTAAAAGTCTAGGAAAGATACCTTTCATAGGAACACGAGACCAATCAGGAGCAAAGAATATGTTCGCAAAAGGGTTGTAGAATTCTCTTTTAATGCGATCAGGATTATCAATCCACTTGCCATCTAAAAGATTGCCTTTGATGGCTTGTTGACGTCTTTTCTTGTTAATAATGCCGTGAAAGAACTTAGAATTCTCATCCCCCTCAGTGGCCCATTTAACCTTAGCTTTTGCGCCATATCAATAGAAATCCTACGATCGATAACGCCAATATCGTGAAAAGTATTTGAACGATTTAGCAAGTCGTTAGGAAGACCCTATCCTTTGTCGAGACACGAGTCAATCTCAAGTAAATAGTCTTGGAGAACTCTACGATCGTGATCCCTGGTACTCTCTTTTGAATACTCCACGTTTTTAGAGTTTGTTTCAAGCTCTTTAGTTTATTTTTAAGAAAAATCATGGCATTTGAAGCATGAACCCCATCATTATTCCAAGAATCTTCTACTACATAGGCTAAATCTTGTTCCAAAAACCAAGAATGAAACAAACAAAAAGGAGTAAGACCATAATCCATGTGAGATTCCTTAAGTATAATCGCTTTATGATTAGAAATACGGCAATGAAGAATCAAACCTGACAAGTTTGGAAAAAGATCTAAAAGCCCATCAGAAATAAGAAACCGATCTAGCTTACTCATCTTACTCGCATGTTTATCTGACCACGTAAAAGAATACCCACCTAGAGGAACATCAATCAAGTGAGAGTTAGTAATGAACGTATTGAATTCAGCCGCATTCGAAGCATAGAAAGTGAAGACATGTCGTTTTGAGACAAATCGCACTTCATTAAAGTCTCGCATAACAACAACCTCACCATGCCAATGATTAATTATCCTTGTCATGTATGCCCAAAGTTGTCTTTTATGAGGCATGTCTTGGGAAGAATAAACCGACATGAACAATAAATCCGAGCCAGTAGCCAACCACTTACCTTCGACACACAGGCGATGATAATAAATTATCCTCTTTTGAAAGATCGTTTTATCCCAAACACATAAGATACCACCTAATCTACCACGCGCTGAGCTAGTAGCAAAATCAAAAAGCATGTTACCCCAAAAAGCTTTCACCATAAAAACATCGAATGAGACCATCTTAGTCTCTTGAAGAGATAAAAAGTTCACTTGATTAGAATGGCAAAGCGTTTTCACCTATTGTTTTTTCTCCTTTCTACCCAACCCTTGAATGTTAATAGATAGACAATTCATTTAAAACTATTATGATCTCCCATGCTAGTGATAATTCTTCTATAATCTTTTCACACCCTTTCATACTGAAACTCATTGCTTGACAAATGCTAATAAACTCTTGGAAGCGTTCAAGGATAGAAAAACCATTAACAGGTTTTGGAGATGGAGCTAAAGAGTCAACGTGGTCGTGTTTGGAATCACTAGGAGACATGTTCTTAGGTACACTTTCTATGGTGCCAAGAGAGGAGATACCTTCATGGGCAATATTTTACACTGCTTTATTCCTTGATTGGTTTGAGTTGAGTGGGGTAAACCCTGGTGGGAATGATGGACCGCTACCACTCGACGCTTGTTTTACATTGGTGCGTTTTTTATTCAAGGATGAGTTTCTCTAAACCAAAAGGGTCCCTGTATGGACCAGGAGAGTTCTCTAAATGACCATGAGAGTTCTCCACATGAACAAAAGAGTTCTCCATGTGATCAGGAGAGTTCTTCATTTGCTCAGTTGAGTTCTCTATGTGAATAGTAAAGTTCTCCACGTGATCGGGAGAGTTCTCCAATTGCTCATGAGAGTTCTCCACATAAACATTGACAAAGCTTCAGATTAACCCATTTAAATATATATATAAATAAATATATAATACTTATAATAAGGATAATCAAAAACCTCAATGTAGTAAACCAAGAGTATGATTCTCGGGTCGTTATCCCCAACGAGGAATGCAATTGAAAGTCGAGAGTCGTTTTGATAATCGATGCTTGAATGGAACAAGATTTAGATTGGTTTTCTAAAACTATGGGAAAATTAATGCAAACACTTAAAAACAATTTAGGGAAAACTATTTTAAACTAAAAACGCAAAACGGGGATCCTAAAAACGCGACCTAAAAACCCTAAATTATCAAAATTACATCCTAAAATGTTCTTTTTGACTTTTATAAGTCCTAGTTAACTAAAAGATAAGAACTAAGGAAACTAGACCAAAAACGAAAATGATTTAAGATTAAAAACACAAAAAACGTGAACGGGATTCAATCCTATTCTTTAAAAAATCAAAATTTGTAATTTTAACCCTACGAAAGCAAATCTAATTTTTCTAAGTTCTATCAGATAAAAGAAAATTTTCTAAAAAAAGAATTATATTTTTTTGACTTTTTTATAATTTTTTATGAATTAAAAACGATTTTAATGAAA
>BQNB010088854.1:0-27553 GCA_026074375.1 Tanacetum coccineum
TTTTTGCCATTTTTGATCCGTTTTGGGTTGAATTGGGCTTTTTTAAGCATAAATAGATATGTGTATTCTACACTTATCAATGTATAAATTACTATATAGAGAGCTATCCTGACATCTAGATTACTTGGTCCGTATCACTAGATCCAGTTGAATAATACTCCCCCCGTCCTTAAATAAGTGTCCACTATTGACTTTCGAAGTCATTCATCTTCAACTTTGGCCTTAAATTATTTTGATTGTGTTATATAATACTTGATGCAAAATATATGTGAATGGATTGAGTTTTTAATGTATTTTCATCAATATGATTTTCATCAAGTATTATATAACACAAACAAAATAATTTAAGGTCAAAGTTGAAGAAGAATGACTTCGAAAGTCAATAGTGGACACTTATTTAGGGACAGAGGGAGTAGGTCGAATACAAAAGGACGTAAACAAGTATATTGATAAACATAAACAAGCATACATTGATAAATTAAGAAATCGAGATATAAACAAAACCAAACATTCAGATCTTCATAATAATGGCTAATACCCGAAGGTATTAGTCTTTAAACATCATAATTAATACAAGAGTAATTGTTTTAGCCAAGGTAAACTAACCGAGTTAACGAATGATACCAAAAACTAAACGATTACAAAAGTATAAGAAATTACATGTTGTCTTCTATGGATTGGAATGCGTTGCAAGACCTCTTCTGCTCTTTTTCTCCTCTGAAAATTGACTTTTGTGGTTTAGGTATCGAGAATATGATTTAGCACACTTAAAACTCATTTTTGAGTTTTGTATTTATAGGGTTTGGAGTCGATGTCGATACGGCGTATCCAAGGTATTGGATACGGCGTATTAGAGTTTCTTGGAGTATGGACCACGTTTGATATCTTTTAGAATATTTTATTCCCATATAGCTTGAATACACCGTATTGCCTATCCTGGATACGACGTATTGGATTTGTTTCCTTTGTGGTCTTTGGTGAGTGCAGGCACGGATACGCCGTATCATTCCTTGATGGATTTACGGGCTTTGTCAGAATAGTAATCTTCAAAATATCTTCGTTTAAGCTCCAGAATGCGCGTCTTTTTGCTATATTCACCAAGTACTCCGTAATTACTATAATTCTCAAATATAAATGATTAAGTACAATTCTTTCAGCAGTAATTGTACAAAAAAAAAAAAAATTTGGGGTTTTTGAAAATTTAAACATGGGATAAATGATGCTTTATAGACGTTATTTGATGTCATCAGTAAGTCACTATATTTCATAAATTTTTATACTTTTAAATGTATAATGATGCATAGATGTTTGTTGTACAGTGCGTTTTCTAAAAATCAAACACGAAAAATGTACGAAACACCACCTAGGGTGCGTTTGGGTTCGAACAAAGGGAAAATGTGATTTTAGTCGTTTTGTCGTGAAATGTGATTTTGGCCGTTTTGTCGGAATTGATTTGTTTTAGGGAAAATGTTTGGAAAATGAGGTTTAAAAATCTTCGAAAACGTTTTATAAATGAACGGGTCATGCCGTAATTTTATAAAAATACTATACTTAGGATATTTTACAAAATTTCCACTTTCTTAAAAATCCGATAAAAGGACGAAATAATAAAATATTATTATTTTAATAAATCGACTAAAAGACGAAAAACATATTTATAATTTTATAAAATATAAAACTTCTATAAATGGTTTAGTGTAATTAAAACGTGTCTTTACTCATAATCTATGCAATTTAAACTAGATAACTCGAGGTTACTGGATGAATTACCGGAATATACTTATAAATATCTATTATCTAAGCATTGTTATTTTACTTATCTATTTTCTTAAATAGTATAAGTGTATAGTATCTAACGTACATACTCAATATATCTCATTCGCGTCTAAATCACAAACCACTACGCAACCAATACCACTAAAACCAGTAATACGAAAATGTTTTCAAAACTCCTATGCATCAAATCCAAATATCCATTTCAAGCATATTCCTAAATCAGTCAAATTGCTAGGTCGTGTCTGGAAGCCGTTGTACGCCGTTGTTTGATTATCATATTCTCTGCTACTTGTTACCTTGTGTAAGGCGAGTTCTCGTAGCCCCACTTTTTAACTGTTTTCCGTTGGGGGAAAATGATACTCAAAATCCATTTTATACTGCTTTTTCATCTGTGCAAAACTTCTATTTCTTTTGGACAATGATATGTACCTATGATTGCTATGTGAATGTCATGAGGACTAATTGTGCATAAGTTCTATGTGAACCTCTATGCAAGGACTATTTTAGCCGACTATGTAGCTCCAGCTGGTAGGCGATAGGTTCGGAGGACTATAAGCGTGTGGAATTCTATAGATTATTAATTGCGTTGAATGCTATGATATCATGTGATTCTATGTCAGAATTCTAAATACTATTGCATGCATTCTGTGTCCACTACTTAAATTCTAGCACAGCAACTAGGTTTACCTCTAAACCTACGAGCTCGCCAACTTTATGTTGACCTTTTCGAGTATCATTTTCAGGTGATGAAATTGTTCGTTAAGTTCAAGATAGAATGCCTTAGAGACCTAAGCTATCCTGTGAGGGATCACTGTTGAAAGATTGCATTCGAGACTTGTTTTCATGTTGATGTTTTTAGATTATTCTAGACTTATTTTACCCCTATGTTGGGAGTTGGTTTGTAATAAATTTGAACTATGTGTTGTGTTCATCGACTGTTTTGACACAAGTTTTCATACTTGTCGTCAGAGGACGTTGTGACACTTTTGATATGCATTTTAGATTTCTCTATATTGTATCATGTGTTATGACGATCAATTCTCCGTCATGCCTCGTGTTTCCGCCTTTGTCGGGGTGTTACAATTTTGATACCTCAAACTTGCTTAACTGGGTTTTTTTACTACCCTAAATTGTTAATGATGCGGTGTAGTATCCTGAACTTGTAAACTCGATAAATTGAAAGGTTGGCTCAATCATGTGATCACACATGACATGTTTCTATTAGTTTTTAACGATCGTTATCATATACACTTCTTTTTCCTCCTTCTCCCATTTATTTTCACGGGGCCAATTTCTTCTTCTATACTTGATGTCCATAGCCCACAAATTAGGACAACAAGATGCACGATCACATCACAACGCTAAATGAGTTAGAGAACAATATCTTAAATCAATCAAAAAATTATTTTTTGTGAGAGTCAACTGTGATTCCGTTTAATTTCATTTAAACGATCGAGATTATACTTCATAGGATATTTAGTGTTAAATTAAATTTACTAAATTTACGTGTTGTTAATCAGTACTTAGTATGTTATGTTGCTATTTGTGTATTCACAATTTTGCAAGTTATTGCATATATACTTCATGATTTGTACATGTGTTTAATTTGATGTATATGTTTATTAAATTATGAAGAAAACAAATACGTGATTCAATTGAATTGTATAATGAATACTATTTAACAAAATTACATTGTTGTGGCTTTAGTTTATGCAATGACAACATGATTAACCCATTTTAGCATGAAACTTGATAACATCTTATAAATGATAGTTTGAGTCACAAAAACCTATTTGCAGACGCGGTCTGATACACAAACCTATTTAAATATAAACATGTCAAAAGAATATACATAATAGTTAAAAAAACAACTTGTATTGCAATTCAAATAATACAGTCCAAAAATTGACACATAATTTAATTTTCATTGCAATCTCTAACATATTGAAATATTAAATTTCCAACATACTCCTGAAGAACCAAAAATCAATATCACATCAGATTTTTTTAGCAAAACAAATTAAAAAATCATATCGTAATTTAATAATGCTGATTGAATCACGGATCGAAACTTGAGAACCCATATTCTTAGTAGCAAATTTTTGGTTGGCTTTTTAGTCTTGGACTTCTTTGGTTGTTACTTGGTGATTCGTCGTAAACATATCGGTAATAATATTCCCGTTAGAAATAAGAATCACGTGAGGACAAGTGATAATTAAATCTTCCGGAGTCGAATCCACGACGAGATATGAATAGAGATTCACGTTTATGTCTTAAATTCGATGCTTGATTATCAAATATTTTTTGTTTGGTTTTATACTAATAATATAATAATATGCTATATTAAAACTAAGTAACGCTAAACTAAGCAAATAGATCTAAAAAATATATATTAAACGAATATGCTTGTTAAGTGAGGCGAAAAGATCCTTAAGTGTGAATGTATGTTATTATCGATGAATTAGTACCCGTCTAAAAAACTATTTTCTCACAACGTTGGTTTATTTTGAAAACAATCTTTTATATTGGTATTAATTACTAGATTAATGTCTAATTATTCTTACGGCTTTTGCCCGATTAAACAACCAAAACATAAATCTAAATAATCCGAAAATTATTAATCAACAATCCCTTTTTATTTTCACACTTTATTCACTAATCACTACTCATTTAATAAGCACATATATAACTACTCACTAATCATGACAACTAAACTAGTATTAATAATCATAATCAAATTAAACTAAATCTAGTAAATATTTAAAAAGAAAATAAAGTAGAACCCGGTCGAAGCAATGAAAACGAATTAACCACCCGATTTTATAAACTAAATAAAACAGTAAGTTTACTTCTTAATTAGATTTTATTTAACTAATTAGTTAATAAAGTTGTTAACTTTATATACTAAAAAGCTTAGTAAAATCTATAAAAAGCTTTAAACTTAGAAATTAAATTAGCTTATAAAACCCTTAAGCTCCACGCCAAAGAGGCAGAATAAATTCCATCAAAATCAAAACTTAAACAAGGTTAGATCAAATAAGCAATATGAATAAGCTATAAGCTAATAAGCTTAAATCCGAAATATTAAGAATTTCAAAAATATATAAGCTAAAAGCTATGAGATCCTAAGCTAAATTTTGAAGTAAACACACTAATTCCACAAAAACTCATTCGAATAAGCTAAGAAATAGCTAATTCGATCCACAAGTCTATTTAAGCACTTTCGAAAATAAGCTAATCCAAAGAGATCTAAATCGAAATAAGCTAAAAGCTACTAGGTAAACCCAAATAAGCTAGAAGACTAGATCTAGTCGAAAATAAGCTAACCAAGTAGATCTACTCGAAATAAGCTAAACTAGCTTATTTTGAAATACAACCACTAAATTAAAGCTTATTCGACAAACTAGTATTAATAATCTACTAGACAAGCTTATTTGCACAAGCTATAGAGAGATCTTAAGCGAAAATTACTTATCTGGCTTAAAACTGATCACAATAAGCTAATATAAAAGCCAACAAATAAACTAGATCTAAATAAGCTACGAGATTAAATAAAAACAAGCTAACGAAAAGGTAACTAAATCAAAGTATTATCGAATAAGTTATACGGAAACTTATTCGATCAATAAGCTTGTAGATCATTCGAAATAAGCTAGAAGATTAAGCTTATCCGACTCAAATCTTATCTCAATAAGCTATACGAAATAAGCTATGGATAGCTTATTCGAGTATGAGCTTAAGAGATTAGAATCCAAGAATAAGCCATTAGGTTGAGCTTATTTGTAAATAAGCTAAAAAATAAGAAAAGAGAGATAGAAGAATAAGCAAGAATAATAAGCTTCAAGTAACACCAAACTTCATCTTCAATAATACTAATAAGCAAAGACAATAAGCTGAATATTAAGCTAAAAAGCTTTTACAAAATCTAAACTAAATACACTAAATAGGCTAAACTATAGTACTATCATGTGTGTAAATTTTGTAAGAGAAAGCGTCCCCGAATGACTAGATCTAGTCCAAATATATAGCCCAAGTCCAGGGGTATTTTTGTCTTTTCAAGTCCCTTCCAGCACATAACATTTATTCTCAACCAATCATTGGGCATTGATTGCCTAGGATCCTTCACCACAGCCAACCATTGGCTACCAATTATTGCCCCTCTCTAGAAGCCTCGGGATCCTTCCTGCTAGCCTGTATCTTTCTGTCATTACGTCCACGTGGCAGGCCCTGATTGGCCAGCCACCTCATACACCTGCCACCTCATACCTAATCATTAGCCGCCACCTGCACTGCCACGTATCGTCCTCTGATTGGCCAGCTGCCACGTCACCACCTGTAACCTAGTACATGCACACAATGATTAGATGACAGCATCGCCTCCACGTGACAGGTCCTCATTGGCCAGCTGCCACTGACGTGGAAGCCACGTGGCAGGTCAATGGTCCGGGTCGGGTTGCCACATGGAATCTACGTGTCACCACCTGAGTAGGCCACGTGGCATGTGGTATAAAAACCACAACCCTAGCCAGGCCAGGATTCGAACTCAGGTCGTGCTGGATGAAACTCTAAGGGAAAGCCTCTTGCCAGTTGCGCTGTGCATAGTTTCAATAATAATATGCATTGCAGTTCTATTTAAGGTGCAATTTGGCATGTTCAGTTTATTAAGGGTCAAAATAGAATTTGACCGGTCCATTTAAGATTATTTGGACCGGTTCAAAAAGTGAGAAATGTACCGATAGATTCGTAATTTCGTGCTCTTTTCAATGGAGTGTTTGGGGAATTTTTTCGAGTTTGTTTGAATTTCGATAAACGTGAAAACGTCGTCAAAACTCATCTGAAAATTACCGTTTTTGCTTCGTTTTCAATCTTTTGTACCTGCAAGTCATAATAACACATACCAAACATATTTGCAATATAATTACTCATATTTTATGGTTATTAGTCTGTTTAGAGTGTTTTCCGGGGTAAAAATGATATGTGTTTAAGCACACATCAATTCCCCTACACTAAGCCATTGCTGGTCCCACACACAATGTTTATTATACACGTTAGAAAAGAAAATCTTTTAACCCCCCTTAACTAATAATCCCTCACATCAAACCAGAACCAGAACAGAAAGGTGTTCATCAAGAGGGTATAAGAAAAATCATTTGTTTTGAAAACGCCCCGTTTTAACTATTTATTCATAAATAAAAAACTAAGTTAAAATTTATTCAAATTATATAAAAGGCTTTAAGAATGAGAGTTTGTCATCCTCGATTTTCACAATCCCCAAACCAAGCTTAGACGAAATCACAGCTAAATATAAAATTAGATGCTAATACTACTCATAAATGCTAATTGTGAAAGTGCAACTACTTCTCGCTCCTTTATTCCTAATTTCTCTAAGGATTTTATTTGGAAAACAAATAGTGAAATGAGATCACTTATTTTAATAAAGAAACGATTTGCTGAGAATAAGGTACACATTAAGATTCTAATTTCACATGAGAGAGAGAGGGAGGGGGAGAGGGAGAGGGAGGAGGAGGGGGAGAGAAGGAGAGGGAGAGAAAGATAGGGAGAGAGAGAGAGGAAGAGGGAGAGAGAAAGGGGGACTTGGCGTTCTCTAAAAAGACTAACGTAAATAAGTCACATGACAACATGTGACCGAGTCAAGGGGCGGTTATATCCGAGTTAAAAGTTCAGAGTATTATACCGCGCCATTTTAAATTTAGAGTATTATATCGCGTTAATAGTACCATTTTACCTTTTTATGTAGTTTTGTCGTGTAGTTGGTGGTTTTAACTAGGGTCGAGTATAGTAGACCACAGATTGGACTTGACCGAACATAGGGTCCGGTCCTCGTTCCATCCTTTTCTTTATATTTGGTCAGGTTCAGTTCGGTTTTACGCAAAACCGCCCATTATGTTTTGTTGGACCAGACCGGACCGAACATTTTGGTTTGGTTCTCGGTTTGGTGTCTTGGACCAAATTTATTTTCGGCCTGGTCCAGTCTTAGTTGGTCCGGTCTGATTTTTGGACCGTGATCAGCCCTAGTTTAAATTATAAATAGAGCTAGGATTGGGTTCGCAAAAGTATTGCCACAAACTCTAATTTATATAACATGTCTCAAAAGGTTCACAGGAGTCCAAATAATTAACGGTAAGCATAACTATGACTATAAAATTATAGTTCAAAGAAGTATCAAACTATTCGGTAAACGGGTAAATGGGTGAACGTATGTGGTTTTCCCTGTTCAGGTAAATCGGGGAGGTGTACCTTTTTGACTCAGTTGTACGTTGTCTCGTCGGGTTAATTCCGAGGCCATTTTCAACCCTTTCCTAGTCACCTTCAAATGTACACACCTAACGATGTTTGACCCATTGACCTCCTGTTTGAAAACGAAAGACATTACCACTAGGTCCTTTGTTGGTGGTTAAACTATTTCGTGTGCAAGTTAAATCTCACATCAGTTAAAAAAAGTAAATTTAGAATTAATTATGTAATTTTTTTTAAAATAGGAGAAGATATTATAAAAAGGAAAAAGCCTAAAGCACAAACACAAACATAGCTCTAAGCAAGAGCCAAAAGCAAAGAAAAGTACAACCAAACACCAACACTACACTAAAAGAAACAAACACCAGCTTAGGCGAACTAACTATAAAATAGCCACTTCCTCAGGAGCTCTAATCCAATGACTCCAAGTAATGCGTGTGGAAACTAGAAGGGGGGTTGATAATAGTTTTACCGCTTTTTAATTAAAGTTTATGTTTGTTTATAAAAACTAATATACGACTTTTTGGTGAATTCAATACTTGCACAATATGAATAATATAAATAAGTAAGAACAAGTAAAGAAATAAGATATAAGAGTTAGAAGCTCAAACCACAACACCAAGGATTATAGCTGTGGTTTCGGTTACGAGAAGCACCTCTTCATCCTACTTCTCCGATCCCTCGAGCACCTAACTTGAGAGTTTTTCTTTCTTCACTAAGTCAACAAACTCTCTTTAAGGCTGAGAAAACCATACACAACTTTCGCTTATATTAATTTCCGACACTAAGCTAGATGTCGAGTTCTAATCTTAGCTAGAACCAATCTATCACGACTTCACAACTTCTTCACTACTTTCACAACTTCACAACACAACTTCACAACACAACTTCACAACTACACAACTTCTTCACGCCTTAGTATTCTTAACCACAATACTTCACTATAGTGTCACTTACGAGGTACGGCTCACCTTGAAAAGTTAAACAAGCTATAAAGTGGGTATAAGGCGGGTTGTTCCGAGGAACTACGACCCTAAAGGAGAAAGGTTCTTAAAAGTACCGTGCTTTCCTTCTCCTCCACGCACCTGTGTGTTTATCTTTTTAAGAGCTACCGTGAAGTAATCACCGATTATTATGTTTGAAGTTGTCCTAATCACGTGTCCGTTAAAGATAAATTGTGAATAATATTGAAAAACAACAAATTAGTATAAATTGTTTCGTCATTTTAGTGCATGCGCACATTTCGTTCTCAATCCCGTAGACCGTCGACAACAAACAAGTCAATCAAACTTACTTTTGTTGAACCATTTGATCTTGAGAAACCTAATAATCAAGATCCAACCATTCCTCCAGTTAGTTTTACGATGGCCGATAATCATACTATTGACGCGATAATGCTCAAAAGCACCCACCGAGGATTTTATTTGTGATAACTAGAAGCATATCTTTGTTTCCCGTAATAACCGCCGGACAACTTTGACTCAAGCATAGTTTTGCTTGCACTAGTTCAAAAAAAATAATTTTTGGACATTGACAAGAGGACCCGCAAGCACCACATTCGGTATTTCAAACAAAATCACTTCCACGATGAAGTTCCCAAATGTCCCGAGTACGTCAGTTAAGCTTATGCTTTTCCTATTTTCCCTCGAGGGGGCAACCCGGATTTGGCTTGAAAAAGAAGTAACCCCCTCCGATCGATTTTAACATTGGATGATCTTGTTCGAAATTCACCAACCAATTTTTTCCTCCCTCTCAAGACTACAAATCTTTTGTAAATAGATCGCAAGGTTATTCAACAAAGATTTGACGAATCGATTATATGAGAGCAAAGGGGACCGATCAATTGATCTTCTATCGGGCATGCCCCGATAATTTGTTTTTGGAATAGCGTCAACTAGATACATTCTATAATGCCTTGAACTCGAATGATCAAGATTCATTAAACTCCGCCGCGGGTGGTAACTTTCTAGATAAAATGCCTCGAGAATGCCTAAAAATCATCGAGAGCAAGTCCAAAGTTCGTCAATCACGAAGCAAGGCCATTGTTGCCAAAGTAAGTACGAGTTCTTCTACCACCCGTAATTTCACCCGATGTTTGTAGAACTTAAAGACATGGTGAAAGCATTGCTTTTTGATAAGAAAAACCAATCCCAACTCCCCGTTGGTCGTAGAAAGCGGGTCCGAGGAAAGTTTTAACTTGTTGGTGTGCTCATCTCCTCACACGAAGATGTCCCCGCCAACGCGATGTACAACGTAATCGTGACAAATTCCAAGAGTACAAATCACAAGCCCCGCAATAAACTACGAACCAATGGAACTACCGTTTACCGACCTCCGATGGTGCAAATCATGTTCGACCTCACCTGTTTATCCTCCCGTTCAAACAAACCTAATGAAATAATCAGAACCTTTACAACCAAAATCGGGAATAGACTAAAACCAGGTCCCCAATTTTTCGAACCCCGGTAGATAATCAACCACCACTTATACCAATCACGTCTCAACAGGCACCATCTCCTCAGGCACATGGTGTGTCAAAGGCTGATTTTGAAAGCTACGTCAAAGCTAACGATGCGGTGATGCAAAACATGCAAAGCCAAATGACCAATATAACGGACCTGCTCACCAAATTCGTGAATAGTAATACCGCTTCTACTTCGGGATCGGTTCTCTCCTAGCAACACCATTGCTAACCCGAAAGGAGATGTGAAAGCAATCACTACCCGATAGTGGGTGTATCCTATAATGGACCTCAAGTTCCACCTCCGATTTCTTCTCTTCCTAAGGAGATGGAAAAATAGAACCAGGCGACTAAGTATACGGTGCAACCAATACACCAAAACATCTAACGCTCCGGTGGGTCCAACAAATGAACCAGATTGGTGACCCGTTGTTAGCTTTCAAAGACTATACCTAACATTTCCTTATCTTCAAGGGCCAATCAAAAGAAGCTCCGTGAAAAAGAAGATCTGCTAGCTTTCAAAATTTAAAGGAGATTTATTCCGAAATCTCCATTTCGAGCTAAGTTTCGCGGTACGCTCATCATACACATAGATACAATTCCCAAATTGTGCACCAATGATTAGAAAACTCTACCCTAATGACAAAGATAAGATAATGAGTTACAAAGACCACCGTGTAAATGAGAATTGCCTCGAGGCCGGTTATCCAATAAAAGTTTCCTGAAAAACTAAGAGACCCCGGTAGATTTCTTATACGTGTATTTCCAGAGGATGAATGAAAGCGTAGCCTTGGCCGATCTCATGCAATGCATCAACCTAATAGCCTAAAACCTCTCTCCATGTGGAAAGAACTAAATCACCCAGCTTTGACCAAAACCTAATGATACTTGAAACTGCCGAACCGACATTAAATCGATTTCTACTCCAACCGGCATCCGCCGAGGAGTTTTTCATGAAAAGTTGAAACGTTCTTCTGTCTAACACCGGATTATGTGGTCGTTGATTATGTTTCCGATCCTCGGGTTCCCCTAATTCTAGGAAGACCTTCTTGAGGACGGCAACGTAACTTGATAAGATTTCACGGTGAATAAAGTACCCTTAGACATGATCCAATCTGTAACCTCAAAGTTGGTGTTACTAAACTATTCTCCTAAACAATACATTGAATACGGATTAACCGAGACGAAGTATTGACATTAGCTTGAGAAGAATATGTTCAAGAAGTAACTTAAATTTTGAAAGTGGCAATCCCATATCCCCTTCGGACCTATATCGATTCCTCCTCTCCATCTTCCACTCCCATTCGTAGGACGTGATTTTCTAATGAAGAGATCTGATGCATTTCTTGAAACGATGATTCCATAACCCCCGGGGTGTTGACGACATCTATGATTCTGAGGGAGACACTTTTTACCTTGAGTAATTGTAAGTGTGATTCAATAGTGACCCAAATCTCCCTCCGTCACCAGTTTGTTGAAAATTAATGTGCCTAGATAAGATTAAATCTTCATGTGAAGATTCCACCTGACCTAGAAAACTCAAAGACTTACCATCTCCATCTTTAATAGCGTTTATGGATGTGAATAACAAATAACCCAACATAATCGCTAATAACTCTTTGAAAGAAGAGGTAGAAACCGCCTGATCAACAGTTCTTAAGTCACAATAAACATGCCCTATAGCTTGCAAGATTTCTGATATTTACTGGGGATAGATCCACAGTTTTGCATCCATAAGATTTTGATGAGGAAAATGCCTAAGCAAGTATTTAACATCATAGAAGGGTTAACCCCACAATCCCATGAGGTTATAAGCAAGAATTTATCAAACTTCTGATGCTAAGGGTTAATATACCCTCATCTCTGACAGTCCCCTTGTGTACCGCCCCGGTTTAATTGTGTCCTTTAAGAAGGGAGCATAACCGTGGTAAAAAATGAAGAAATGGATTAAATACCCACTAGGGATGGTTAACGGGATGGCGATTTGCATCGACTACAGAAAACTCACTGATGCAACTCGTAAAGACCATTTCCCATTGCCATTATGGATCACATGCTTGAAAATAAGCGCGTAAAATGATACTAATGCTTTTTTTGGTGACGATTCTCCTGCTATAGTTTTAGATCCCGATTGACCCCACATGCTCAAGAAAAGACTACCTTAACCTGCCCTTTACTACCTGCCTAAGGGACATGCGCCTATCGTCGCATGCCTTTTGGTTATCAATGAACCGACCTGGGCACGTTCCAAAGGTTGTATGGTTGCAATCTTTCACGATATATTTGAGAAAACCATGGAAGAACTTCATGAAGATTATCTCCGGTTTTTGGTGATTCTTTTCTCCTCTTGCCTTTCCCATTTAGACAAAATGGCTCTAAATGTGTGAAGACACTACCAATCCTTGTCTAAATTGGGAAAAAGTACCTAAACTTTAGGTTAAGGAAGGCATAGTCCCTGCCACAAGATTTCTACAGACCCCGGGGATTGAGGTTGATAAGGCAAAAGTTGATGTCATTGCAAATTATTGCCTCAATCCCAACTAAAGCCGTCGAAGGGTATTCGGTAAGTATTTCTTGTCGGGTCAGCCGTTTCTAACCTCGACGATTATTCAGGATTTTTCCAAAATCGCCTGGCCTATGACCCACCTCCTTGAAAAAGAAACTTCGTTTATCTTCTCGAAGGAATGCATTGAAGCATTTGAGACCCTTAAGATGAAGTTAACCTACGCTCCAATTCCTAGTTGGCCACGCCGATTTGGGACTTGCCCTTTTGAAATCATGTGCAAATGCTAGTGGATTTGCAGTATGGGGCCGTCCTAAGGCAAACAAAAGATCCACGCAACTTTCCAAGCCGAAACACAATTGCACTCAAAACCATGACGAAAGTCTCAGCACATTACACTAGAACGACGGAAAAGGAATTACTTGTCGTAGTTATTCTTTTTTTAGAAAATCCGGCCATAACAATAGAAATTTAATTACATAGTAGTCACGATAAGATGATTACTTAGGCTATGTCTTGTCTAAAATCATAGTGTGAGACGGACCATTCAGCTCTTCAATTATCTTGCTCTCGCTAAGCAGGATACAATCCCAAGATTGCTTGCTTTCCGGTGGATTTTGCTGCTCCAAGAATTTGATGTAGTTTATTCCTGATAAAAAAAGGAAGTCAGAAAATCTCGCCGCCAGGACCACCTTTCTAAATTCTAGACATAAAAATTCCCCATCAAAGGGAGCTCGAGAAAATGAAGATTACGGAAATCATTTCCTCTCGATAACACTTGGGATGATACTTTTTTCATGAGATGATAATGCACCAAGTTTGCCGATTTTGCAAACACCAATGCGGGGAGTTTTATGATCAAGGGATGTCGTCCCAGCAAAAAACAAGTTTTTCAAAAAGACGTCAAACTACTACTTTTGGGATGACCCCTTCCATGTATTAAGATATGGTGCGGATCAAGTGATCAGCGGTGAGTGCTACGGCAAGGAAGCATTCGCCAATAAGTTCCTCAAAGCCTTGCCACAAAGGACCCACGGGGGACATCATGGTGCAAATCTCCCCGCCAAAAGGTCATATGAGATGCCCGGTTACTTCTGGCCCAAAATTCGATATACAAAGATGCCCACGTAGTTGGTGTAAAAACTTGCGACTCGAGCTAACGTCAAGGAAAAATTTCACAATCGTAGATGACATGCCTCAAAATTCCATCCAAGTATTGTGAAATCTTTGCCGTTTGTGGCATAGTCTCATCTGCCGTTCCTCCTCCGTCACAATGAGGGAACAAATATATACTCGAGGCCGTCGATTACTGTCGAAATGGGTTTTAAAGCAAAAGCTCGCACCCCACCAACTGACTCCAGAGTTGTTTGCAAATTTCCTCAAATCTCTCTCCTCGCTCGCACAATTCTGTGCATCCTCGTAGTCCATCATAAGTGATCGCGGAACCCATTTTGCAATTGACCAGTTTTGCAAAAAAGTCATGCTAAAATAATAGCTAAGTTCAACTCAACGTCTCACCTCCACCTCGCGATCACACCACAAACAATGTGGCAAGTTATGTATCCAATCGTAGCTTTGAAAAGAATTCTGGAAAGGACCAGTAAGGCAAAAACCGAGCCTCTTGGGTCGGATAAACTAAGATGACGCACTTAGGCCTTCCGCAAACAATGCAGCTTACAAAACAAAAGATAAACCCATCGGGTGTACACCTACAAGCAGTGTACTGGATGGCATGGTCATCTACCGATTGAAGCTCAAGCACAAAACCAATTGGCTTAAAGAAACAAACTTTGATCTAGTGACCGCGGCGATCACCAGAGAGGTTACAACTCATGACTTAAAATGAACTTCGTGATCGATGCCTAGAAAATTCTTTTGATCCTATAAAGAGAAATGACAAAGTAGGAAGCCATGACTAAAATACAAGGCGTCAAGCAGGAAGCCGTCGTTTATCAAGAGGCGGTCGGTGATTTGGCGAGTCCGGGACGTGTCTCGTGTTTGGAAGTCTTCAACGTTCATTTGGAGTATTACAGAAGTGACATGAATCTTTTTAGCGACGGGTCATTATTTAGGATATTTTCATGGCATAACCTATAAGAGCCCGGTCACGCAGTCACGAGACAGAGATTGGCTACATGAAGTGTTTCATAGAGCGACTCGACTATCATTCAAGGCTCTCTTACTCCATATGGCACTGTCGAGTTATCCCAAAACTCTGAGCCAAACTTCAAAGTAAATGGTCATCGTTTAAAGCACTACTTTGGAGGAGACGTACCACAATTGGTAGTCCCAGATCTCCAGACTTTCCCCATGGACCAATGAATGCGGGGATCGAGTCGAGCTTGTGACTCGGTGAACAAAAACAAGTCGCTTCCTGGGTGGCAACCCATGCTTATCTGTAGTGTTTAGTAATGAATAAGTGTTTTGTGTGAGGAGGCTCGCCTCTTCCATTACCCGTGTTCTGTGTTTGTGTTGTATGTACATGATTTCCCGGATTGTGATGACTCTCGTGCTCGTGGTTTTGCCCTTCATCCATAAGAGTTTCACATCCTCAGCTTCATTTTGGGAATCCAATATCCAAATCTACTCGACTAACGTTTTATCTTGGTGCACAAGCTTAATAAACGGCCTTAATTAACGTAGGTACCCATTTTAAAACATCGAGGATGATTTTAGTTTTTCTAGTATGGGGGGGGATCTTCGATTTTATTATTTCCTGCAGCCATTGTTGTCACGTAATCCCGTTTTTACCACCAAAATTTTGCAAAAATAGCAAAAAAAATGAAAAAAATTTAAAAATTTTCAAAAATAAAATAAGTGTTTTGTCACAATTTTGACTTTCCTAATGGGTAGAATGAGAATAAATTTTGAACTCGTCCGAGCGTGATAGCTATTAGCTTGTTCCTTAATTTTAGACTAAGCGATCGCGGACTTTACAAATTCGTGAAGAAACAAAAATGAAAGTGTTGTTTACAATTAAAATACTAAACAGGATTAGTTGAATATCTAAAAAGCATATGATATAAACTTGAACCCGCTTTTCTCCCCGAAGCTCTTAACCTGACTAATAAACGTGCTTAATTTTGCTTTAACTTTAAACCGACATTTTCTAAAAAGAAGCTTTTTCGGAAATGAAAATATTCATCTTAGTTCCAACTGAATACTTGAGTTTTCTAAAACAAAAATTTTATTATACGGAAAATAATTATGTGTAAAATAAAAAAAAATGAAAAATGAAAAATGAATGTAGGAAAAAATAAAATGTAGGGCTGATAAAAAGGTTTACTGCATCTTGCCGGCTCACAAGCCGATATTAGCAGTCTTCAAAACAAATCCCATAGTGTGATAATAAATGCCAAAGTGCATTCCGATAAGTAATAACAATAAGAATCCTCCATCAATTTACTTCCATCATGTCCGAGGCGTGCCCGCGATGAAGTTCTTCATTAATTAGGCGAGGGACCTTCGTCAGACTAATTCCTACATCTTGTCCGAGGCGTGGCCGATGTTGTAGTCATGTTAATCGATGAACGAGATAAAGTATAGCAATAAAAGACTAATAAGGAAATTTAGTAATGGTTAAGATTTCCTTTTCTAAACTCAAGTATAATGTTTGAACTAAGAAATAACATGACTCTATAGACTTCAAAAGATTGTTTGGATCCGTAGGAAATTATTTCTAAGAAAAATCACACCATGAGATCAATAAAATATTTTGATGTATTGCGTGCTTTGAGTAGATTGTTTTAATTAGCGTAAATCTAAGTAAAATTCGGCCTAAAATGGTGGAGATCCCGCTATTACATTGTGAACCTTCTCCTGTGGGAGATCTCAACCTGATAACTTTATATCCTAAGTCGAACTCGGCTGGGAAACATCGAGAAATATACTTGGTATGGTTGTTATCTAGTCTTTCCCAGATTTTCTTCGAGAAATATCGTTAAACCACATAAACTTAACTACTTTCTAAATAGTCGATCTAAATTTAACTAAAATTAAGCACAAGTTAATAATTGTTGGGAGCGTAAATTGACAAGTCATAGTTATGATAGTGTATAGCATCATTACTTGTACTCAATAGGTGAATTCGTATTTAACCTTTAGCTTTGGACTATGAAAAAATCGGGATATGAATTTTATCCGTTAAGGACATCCATAATTTATTCTATGTGGCGTTCTCATTCCTATGATTCCCAGTGTTGATAACATAAAGGAAACTCAAACATATTTAATAGTTGAAAGAAAAGGAAAAGCAAAAAAGAAGATAGAATATATAGTGTAAATATAAAAATGGTGAAAACGGGACTTGTCGAAGCTATTGATTCTTTAGTTCCCCTTGATGAACACTTAGCTACTTTTCAAGGTTATTAGTCGAGGGGGATTGAGATTCTTGGTTTTCTCAAATGTTTACTTCATAACATTGCGTGAGGACACGTCAATATCTTAGTATGGGGGATTTTGGTATGTGCTTAATTACACATACCATTTTCCATTAAAAACGGACTTAAATGACTAAAAACGTACCAAAAATACATTGTATTTGTATGTTTTGCATTTGTATTGTGCAGGAAACGGATATTCAAGAAAAGGACAAAAACAAAGCTAAAAACGACAAAACCGAGCACGAGAATGAAAAGAGCGTGAAAAGAAGTCAAAGTCAAAGCCAAAGTCAACCCCGACAAAGTCAAGTCAAAGGAAATACAACTTCAAGGACTAAAGTTGTCAAATTATCAAACTTAAATTACAAGGACTTAAAGTGAAAAAATGGTGTTAATAACTTCAAGGGCTAAATCTGCCAAGCCCTTAAAGTTATACATCACAAGGACCTGTCTTGCAAGGTCACATATATCTTGGAAGGACTGTTTCTGCCAAATCAGCAAAGTTTCATACCACAAAGGACTCACGGTGTAAAAGCACACATAACTTTGAGGGGCTGTTTTTGCCAACCCCTAAATTACTTTACACCACAAGGACTAAGGGTGCAACATCACTTATATGGTTGAGGGGCCTAACTTGTACATCCCCCAAATCTTCACCCCTGATACCCAAAAACAGACTTTCCCGCCCAAGTTCAAAACCCCATTGTTAGTCACGGGTTTATCTTTCCCCTATTACCCTACAACTCCAATTACACCAAGGATCAACCCTTCACCTCCACTCCACTAAACCCCACATCCAAGTTGGCAATCCCAGACTTTTCAAAGACTAATCCAACGACTGCCATGGATTTAAAGAAGAGCAAATGATCTTGGATGGCTGAGATGACTTTGGGAATTCACTCACACAAGAAACACAACTCTGATTACTCTCACAAAAGAAACACAGTTGGAAGACCCAAGAATTGAAGCTTTTTAGTATAAATAGAACCCCTTGTAAGCCATTAGGGGGATATCTTTTATCATCTCTTTCCTTTGTAATTTTACAGCTTATTTCAGTTTAATGTTAGTTTTTATTTGTCTTGTAACTGTTTTTTCAAGTTTAATGAAATTTGAGGTCTAAAAGTGATAATCTTGTTTTCTTTAAAATTTTTCCATGGCAATCATAGTTGAAGTGTTTCAAAAGCTCTTATAAGCTCTTATTACCTACATTCAAGCTGTTTCCCTTAAACTTCATAAACTTCTTCATAATTTATAGAGTCTAAGGCAATTTTTACTAAAAATCTCAAAAATTCGAATTTCAAGCAAATGGAGCATGGTACATACTGGATGGCCATGGGTTAGTGCTTATGTGGATAAGCTATAGGGTTGAATGAATCTAGTTGGGGGTTATTTATTCTAAACAAAAGCTTTGGACTTTTGTAAGTTTACATTTTCCCATTTTATGCAATTAGGAGCAGCTCATTTGCTATCATATGATTCTAATGCTTGCGACTTGTGCTTTTTCTGCGCGGATTATTTAAGACTGTATATTGTTGTCTGTTTACTAGCTTATTTTGAATCAAGTTGTATGCAAGTCATAAGCCTGATTTATTAAAAGATGATTTTGATGTTTTATTAAAGGGGAGTTTTGGGCATAAGCCTAAAACGTGTCAAATTGTTTATGCATTGGTTGTTCACAAAGCCTGTTTTCTATTAGCTTAAGTTAGGGTCTTAATCAATTAGCTTATAATTAATTTTATAGTTTAAATCTTAAAAGCTAAGTTTAAAATAGTTATGGTTTAAGTCTGTCAAGCTCTTGACTGCTAGATTTGTTTATTTTGTTAGACTGCTTAATATTGATACTAGGGCTGAGCAAAGTGAACCGAAAACCGACCCGACCCGACAAACCGACCCGAACCTCAAAAAAAAAAAAAGAAATAAGATCCGAACTGAACGAACCGATGTATTCGGTTCGTTTTACGGTGTTGGATATGAATTTCGGTTTAGTCGGTTCGGTTCGGTTCGGTTCGGCTCAAACCCGACATTTAGTCGGTTCGAACTACTAAACCGAACGCGACCCGAACTGACCCGAGCGTATTCGGTTCGGTTTTGGTTTATATACGGTTTTGTCGGTTCGGTTCTCGGTTTGCAAAATTCCCTTAATTCGTTTCGGTTTTCGGGTCGGTTTTGTGTCGGATCGGGTCGTTCGACCCGATCCTCACCCCTAATATGATACTAAGTCCCAAGTTTTTTTATTCCATTTAAATGTTATAATGCTATTAGAGATTAAGAGTATTCTTACTGCATTTGTATTTTTGGTTTAAACAAAATCTTTCAAGATAAGTCATGTTATAAACTGCACATTAAGCTAAAAATTAAGATTAAGCTATGATTGTTCTCAAGGTTCTGAAGAACTCTTCATAAGCTCTTAGGAACCAAGCTCAATCTGTTAGAGCTTGTTTTGAAGTTCAAAGCTTATTAAGATAAGCTTAAGTTAGGTCTGCCGTTTGTATGTTGTCTTTTTAAAGAAAACTGAAAACTCAGTATTTAGTATTAAAGCCTTTTTCATAGCCCTTTATTCCAGGCTTCATTATGAATCCCAAAATCCTTAGAGTTTTGCCGATCCTAGAAGTCGCATATTCCAATGTCCAAGAGTAAAAAAGCCATATTCCCCTCAAGAGCTCCATTTCATAGCTTTGATAAATGAAGGCCCAAAAGTGCCCTTTGGGCTTATTGTCTCAAAAGCTTCCCCTAGTGCCGAAGTGCTTATATGGTTAAAGTTTCTTGTCCCATTTGCCTTTAAGAGTTTTTTTTTAGGTGTATTTAAGCCATTTTTTTGCTTATTTGTCATGCATTGTGCTTTTTAGCTTTTTTATAAGCTTAGCAAGCTTAGATTGAATCTAGCAGCGACTAACTCATAGTTAGTACTCTGAGAGGTTTTAAGCCAACTTCCTGGCTATTTGGCTTATTTAATTGCTATATTTCTTCCTAGTATTGTTCATTTACTTGTTGTGATAAGCTTGTGTTTGCTTATTAGGCACAATTCATTCACTTTATTTTTCTAAAAGCCAAGAAAAATAAGCAATTTTTGTATCCTTAGCCCCTTTTAAGCTACGGTGTCAACTTTTTGTGCTTATTTGAAGGCTTATTTGTGATTAAAAAAATAAAGTGCTTTTATTAAAAAAGCTTATTTACAAGTCCTTCAGACTTGTGTAAAAAAAATTTCAAAAAAATAAATAAAAGGGGAAGGTGGAAGTCTCAGATGAGCATGGCTCGAACCTGAGACCTCAACACCCTCAACCCTCTTATACACCACACACACTACCGCTGCGCCCTTGGAACTTCTTAGTTATAGTCCCAAGTGGTTAGGTATTTAAGGGCTTTTTGGCCCATTTGCCTTATAACCGTTTGGCTTATTTCCAGCTTATTGGGATAAGCTGGTTCGTCCAATTTATTTTTCATAGATTCTGTTTTTCAACCTAAGAATATTTTCTATAATATTATAGAAAATTTAAAATTAGTTAGTATTTTTTATAATTTTATTTAGATTAAAAACTTAAATATAATTCATAAAAAATAAAATAATAATCAGAAAAATACAAATCTTTTTTTTAAAATTTTATTTTTTCATATAGTATCTAGGAAAAATATAAATGTTTTCTTAGGGTCATTTTTGGAAAAGTTTATTTTTTAAAGAACCGGGATTGATCCGTACTCGTCTTTCTCGTTTGTTAGGCTCCAAAACACCATCGAATTTTGGTTCTAGTTTTTTTTATCTTCATTTTTAGTCATTTTTAGCTCATATTAAAGTAAAAATTTTACATTAGGTTAAAATTAGATAATTAGGTTTTTTAGCTGCGTTTTTACGTCACCGGTTTTAAAAGGATTTTAAAGTTAAATTGCATTTCCGTATTAGGTTTTCTTTTGCTTGATTTTGCATTTTTACTTGTAATATTAGAAAACCACTCATAATCTTGTCATATTCAAACATCAAGTATCAAATCGTCATTCGATTTTCAATTGCACACATCGTTGGGACATAACGACCCGGGAAATCAAACTTCCGGATATATATTGATTCTATTTGTGAATTTTGACTTTTTGCCTTGGTCAATGGCAATTGGTTAGGATTTGCCTAGTATTATATATATACTACCAATCGAATCAATAACATACACATAATGAAGTTAAAAAAGTGTCACTAAACTACACTCAGCCATCTAGCCTCACATCAATTCCTATGTCTTCATTTCTTAGTTCTATGCTAAACACTCCTTTTAGTGCCATCCAAATGATTTGAAACCTCCGCGCATCTCCATAAGCATTTGATGCGTTTGGTTTGAGCAAGACGGTTATGTCGTTCAAAGAGAGTTTATGTGTGTCGGAAGCGAAGGCATTATGGTAGTTTGGTAGTTAAGATGATCAAGAAGAGTTAAGGTGGTGGTAGGAGATGGAGTACTTGCACGAGAATTTGGACAACATCATACATCAACATCATCATCAATATCGTGTTGTATGTGGATGAACCGTGCCTTGATGATGAGAAGATGCATAAGATACGGAATGACGTGCCTTGGCCAACGAACACTACAAGTCGCGAGTTGTTTTAGGGCAAGAGGAAGCACGAACTCTATCAACAATGACATAAATGCCGATGTCAAGATGAGATATTTACCTGACGAACATAACAGACGAGGTAATAAACATGCCATACGGAAGATTTAGCGGATGGAGTATATCTAGCACATAGATCTTTTGACGAAAAAATAATCAAGATTGTATTGTTCATTTCGCAAAACAACACAATACAACATGTAAGCAAGACAAGCGGGAAGATGATCCCGATGTCCTCCTAGTCCGAACACATTTCCATAAAAAAAATTTGAAAGGATCTTCCCATTGCCTTCATGTCGGACGGCTTTATTCTTTGGGAAATTTTTGATTTGAGATTGAAAGGAGAACCTTTAAACTTTTAATGGTACGGTCTACCATGACACGTTCCAATTCAAGAAGTCGACGAATGTCGTCAGGAGTCGGAAGATCGATGCAATATGGTCCCTCGGTTTCTCGAGAATACTCAAGAGATGCAAGATCCCATTTGAATATACAAACCGGCTTTGACCAATTGTATGGAATTTTGAGAATTTGACCGAATTGAGCGAGAGTAAGAGTTATGAATTCGTGTTGTATCATAAAGGAGATAACAAGGTAACCATATTCATCGGTTTGTACCGTGACTTGGCTATTATTGATCTTGTTGATTTTTAGACTTATATATATTTTATATTTTATTATATATATATAGTGTAAAAAGCCACAATCACAGGTCAACGGTCCGGGTCGGGTCATGGGTCAGGTCGGGTTGCCACGTGGCATCCACGTGTCACCACTTGAGTAGGCCACGTGGCATGTGGTATAAAAACCACAACCCTGGCCAGGCCAGGATTCGAACTCAGGTCGTGCTGGATGAAACTCTAAGGGAAAGCCTCTTGCCAGTTGCGTTGTCCATAGTTTCAATAATAATATGCATTGCAGTTCTATTTAAGGTGCAATTTGGCATGTTCAGTTTATTAAAGGGTCAAAATAGAATTTGACCGGTCCATTTAAGATTATTTGTACCGGCTCAAAAAGTGAGAAAGGTACCGATGGATTCGTAATTTTGTGTTATTTCTAATGGAGTGTCTGAGAAATTTTTCTGACTTTGTTTAAATCTCGATAAACATGAAAACATTGTCGAAACTCACCCGAAAATCATCGTTTTGCTTTGTTTTCAATCCTTTGTACCTGTAAAACATAATAACACATATCAAACATATTTGCAATATAATTTCACATATTTAATGGTTATTAGTCCTTTTTAGAGTGTTTTCCGGTATAAAATTTGATGTGTGTTTAAGAACACATCACTTGGCGTTCTCTAAAAAGACTAACGTAAATAAGTCACTGACAACATGTGACCGAGTCAAGGCCCGGTTATATCTGAGTTAAAAGTTCAGAGTATTATACCGCGTCATTATAAATTTAGAGTATTATACCGCGTCAATAGTACCATTTTACCTTTTTATGTAGTTCTGTCGTGTAGTTGGTGGTTTTAACTAGGGTCGAGTATAGTAGACCGTGGATTGGACTTGAGCGAACATAGGGTCCGGTCCTCGTTCCATCCTTTTCTTTATATTCGGTCAGGTTCAGTTCGGTTTTACGCAAAACCGGCCATTATGTTTTGTTGGACCAGACCGGACCGAACCAGACTTGGACCGAACATTTTGGTTTGGTTCTCGGTCTGGTGTCTTAGACCAAATTGATTTTCGGCCCGGTCCAGTCTTAGTTGGTCCGGTCTGATTTTTGGACCGTGATCAGCCCTAGTTTAAATTATAAATAGAGCTAGGATTGGGTTCACAAAAGTATTGCCACAAACTCTAATTTATATAACATGTCTCAAAAGGTTCACAGGAGTCCAAATAATTAACGGTAAGCATAACTATGACTATAAAATTATAGTTCAAAGAAGTGTCAAACTATTCGGTAAATGGGTAAATGGGTGAACGTATGTGGTTTTCCCTGTTCAGGTAAATCGGGGAGGTGTACCTTTTTGACTCAGTTGTATGTTGTCTCGTCGAGTTAATTCTGAGGCCGTTTTTAACCCTTTCCTAGTCACCTTCAAATGTACACACCTAACGATGTTTGACCCATTGACCTCTTGTTTGAAAACGAAAGACATTACCACTAGGTCCTTTGTTGGTGGTTAAACTATTTTGTGTGCAAGTTAAATCTCACATCAGTTAAAAAAAGTAAATTTAGAATTAAATATGTAATTTTTTTAAAATAGGATAAGATATTATAAAAAGGCAAAATCCTAAAGCACAAACACAAACATAGCTCTAAGCAAGAGCCAAAAGCAAAGAAAAGTACAACCAAACACCAACACTACACTAAAAGAAACAAACACCAGCTTAGGCGAACTAACTATAAAATAGCCACTTCCTCAGGAGCTCTAATCCAATGACTCCAAGTAATGCGTGTGGAAACTAGAAGGGGGGTTGAATAGTTTACCGCTTTTTAATTAATGTTTATGTTTGTTTATAAAAACTTAGATTCGACTTTTTGTGAATTCAATACTTGCACAATATGAATAATATAAATAAGTAAGAACAAGTAAAGAAATAAGAGATAAGAGTTAGAAAGATCAAACCACAACACAAGGATTTATAGTGGTTCAGTTACGAAGCACCTCTTCGTCCTACTCCACTCCTCGAGCACCTAACTTGAGAGTTTTCTTCACTATGTCAACAAACTCTCTTATGGCGGAGAAAACCATACACAACTTTCGCTTATATCAATTTCTGACACTAAGCTAGATGTCGAGTTCTAATCTTAGCTAGAACCAATCTATCACGACTTCACAACTTCTTCACTACTTTCACAACTTCACAACACAACTTCACAACTACACAACTTCTTCACGCCTTAGTATTCTTAACCACACTACTTCACTACTTCACTTCTACTTTCACACCTAACTATCACAACTAGGATGAATCACTAAGATTCAACTATACTTACAACAATCACCAAGATCTATCTACTACACAACTTTACAAGATATACAAATGATTTACAAGTTAAGATATGGATGCAACAAGATTGCAATACACACTTGAGGTGTAATACTTCTTCACTTGATGATGAAAGTATTCTTCTCTTGCACTTGAGGAATTGAGCTTAGATCACTTGGAAACAAAGCTTTATGATTAAATGATCAAAGAATTTTAATGAGATGTGTGGGCTGTTTTTTATCAGAAAGAATGAGTGCAAAGGGTGAGAAAATAGTAGGGAAAAGTCTAGTATTTATAGAACAACCTGGAAGAGAATCTACCTATGGGCGGTCCCCTTAAATAGGTGGGCGGTCCCTTTAATTTTAAGGGGGGCGCCTGTGTATTTAAGGGGGGCGCCCTAGACTGGGCACTCCCCAGTTTGTCCTTTTGTGTAGGGATAATTTTCTGGAAATTTCTAGCCGTTTTAAGTCCAAAAATTTGAATTTCAAAATGTTTATTTTGAATAAAACATTTTTTTTAATTGTAGAAAATGTTTTGTAATGTTTATAAAAATGTTTACAACATTTTATAAAAGTATGAGGTTGAATAAAAGTTTTATTTGATCATAAAATGCATTAAGCATTTATTTATTCATACCTTTAAGTGATATAATTTTCGAAATGAAAATTTACTACTAATTACTTGTTTACGTTTAATTTCACATTGAACGTTTTTATATTTTGTGATTATCAAAACGTAAAGATATGAAAAATATTAACAATGTTTTTAGGCATTATTTCTATCAACAGTCTCCCCCTTTTTGATGATTACAAAATTTAAACTCATTAAATATAAAATTATTTTTAAACAAGTATTTAGTAAGTTTTATGTTATTTATCCCCCCTTTTTATAGAATCAAAAAGGCATGGTCGAGAATTGCTAGTAAAGTCAACAGAATAAATGCTCCCCCTTGATGTGTGCTCCCCTTAGTTCGAGGGTACCAATGAATCGAGCTATGGTTTCTTGGCTACAAAAACGAGTTAAAACAATACAAATATTTCTAATCATGTAGCAAGAAGGAAAAATATGGCATAATAATAATGCAAGAAACAATAATCATCCATTTAACATAAGATAGTGTGTGAACCACACTCATGCATACAAAATAAATAAAATGCTAACATACATAAAATTTTTAATACAAAAGTCCTATAACTAGTAAATCTCCATAGGACTTGATTGCAAAATGGTGGATGAACAATTATTTGAGAAACTAAACATAGAGTATGTTTAGTTTGGGGAAGATGGTGGAGGTGGTGGGATGATGGTTGTTGGTGGTTGTGAGAGCATATGTTCAATATATGAAAACATAAATTGGAGTTCATCTCTCAGTCCAAATATGAGAGTACGATTATGAATGCAACACAAACATGAATCTCCATGTGCCTCAAGAAGGTTATTAGGAATGGGATGACCAAAGATAGGTGGTGAAGGTGACGGAGTATCAAATTGGACATCAAGTAGGGTAGTTGGTGAAAGGGTAAGAGTGATGTCCATTGATGCATTTTCTTGAGTTGGAGGTGGTGGAGAAACTCTTGGAGGAGGAGATGTTGGTGGGTTCAAGTAACCATTGGGTGAAAGTGATGTTGATGAGGTTGGTGATTTGGGTATGTAGTCAATTGAGGATGAAGAAGTATCTTTGGTTGATGGTGTTTTGGAGGGTGCATTAGGAGTACTAGGTGATGAGAGTTAAAGTTTGGGTGATGGAGTTTTTTTGTCATCTTGGGTTAAATCCACAAACATTTGTTTGGGTGGAATGATGTTGATTTTTGGTCTCTTGGAGGCTTTGGAAATGGAAGCTTTAGTGGATGCCATGGATGTTGATAATGGTTGATGAATGATGAAGAATATGGTGTGTGGAGAACTAGAAGGGGGTTGAATAGTTTACCGCTTTTTAATTAAAGGTTTTAAATTTGTTTGTAAAATTTTAGATTCGACTTTTATGTGAATTCAACACTTGCACAATATGAACAATATACTTATCTAAACAATCAATAAAATGATATAAGAAAGTAATGTAAGACAAGAGATAAGAGTAAGAACAATCAAACCACAACGCAAGGATTTATAGTGGTTCGGTAACGAAGCACCTCTTCGCCCTACTCCACTCCCCGAGCACCAAACTCGAGAGTTTTCTTCACTATGTCAACAAACTCCCTTATGGCGGAGAAAACCGTACACAATGTTGCTTACACCGATTTACGACACAAAGCTAAATGTCAAGTTCTAATCTTAGCTAGAACCAATCTATCACAACACAACTTCACGACTTGTTCACAACTTCACAACTCCACGACTTGTTCACAACTTCATGACTTCTTCACAATCTAACCTCACAACTCTACGTATATCACAACTATCTAACCCTACTTGGTAAGATCACCACTAATTAACTATACTTATAAAGATCTCCAAGATCTAGCTACTACATACAAATATCAAATATATAATTGATTTATAAATATGTGATATGGTTGCAACAAGATTGCAATACACACTTGATGTGCAATACTTCTTCAATTGGTAATAAAAGTATTCTTCTCTTACACTTGAGGAATTAAGCTTGGATCACTTGGAAACAAAGATTTATGATTAAATGATCAAAGGA